>PVJC01033962.1:0-18065 GCA_004026665.1 Murina feae
ATTTTTTAAATAAATTTCTCAAGGATAGAAGGCTGTTTCATCTCAGAACAACTATCGTGCACTTTGCAATTACAGAGGCATCTCAGAATACAAGCACCAAGAAAGAAAGCTCTGTGATGAGTATGATTGAGCAAGATAGAATGCTTCAATTAAAATTCAGTACCCTCAGAAATTAAAAATATTTTGATATTTGAACTAATTGTGAAAATTTAGAGGTAGAGGGTGGGTGCTTATGCTTAAATGACAATCTGAAAAGTATAGATCAGGTATTTTTTTAAAAAAATCTTTCATAACATCAAGTAACTCCTACAAACATTGTTTTGATGAGTAAAATGTAAATTATTCAGATCACATAGATTAAATTTATTTTTTAAAAAATATATTTTATTGATTTTTTACAGAGAGTAAGGGAGAGGGATAGAGAGTTAGAAACATCGATGAGAGAGAAACACTGATCAGCTGCCTCCTGCACATCTCCTACTGGGGATGTGCCCGCAGCCAAGGTACACGCCCTTGATCAGAATCGAACCTGGGACCTTTCAGTCCGCAAGCTGACGCTCTATCTACTGAGCCAAACCAGTTAGGGCAAGATTAAATTTCTTGTGAAATGCTGAAATGTTTGAATTATTAGAGGACACATGACTGGCTCAAATCATTTGGGGCTTCATAGAACCCAAGGCATTCAAAAGTCAAACTGAGCTCTTGGATCACAGGAATGTGGCTACTGGTCCAATGATGATAGGCATGAAATCTTGAGAAAATATTTCTACTTTTTTCTCAATATAATTTTTTTTTGCAATCAGTTGGTATTAGATCAGATAAGAGGAAATCAAGAAAATATATTCCCCTCATATTTTCTGATAAAATATTGTGCAACTTTTAGTTAATTATCAACATATAATTTTCTTTTATGTGTATCGTTAAACTCTGCTTCTAATTTGAATTAACTTGTTTTCCAGAACTTGGTTACAGCCAATGGTTATGAGCTTCATGGGGAAGTGTGTAGGTGGAGTACCAGGAAATTATATGCTTGGGAAGCTCTGAGATCTGACCCATAATGACAGATGACAGTGTTATGCTTCTCACTAGTGACTTACAGGTGGTGGAACTAGTTCAAACTTATTATAACTTCTTTCTTTCTTAAATTAACAACCATATGCATGAATGTATGTATGTGCAATATGCTAATTAGACCAGACACCCTTCCAGTTGTTCTTCTGGGTGACCTTCTGGACGAAGCTGGGGCTGTGAGAGAAGCCTGGGTCCTGGGTGCCTGCTGGTGGCTGGAGGGCAGCCCAGATCTCAGGTGCCTGCTGGCAACCCAAGGGAAGTTTGGGTCCCGGGTGCCAGAGGGGAGCTGGTGCCAGCAGGTGGGGGAAGAAAGGCCTCTACTCTTGCACAAATTTCATGCATCGGGCCCCTCTAGTGTGAATATAAAATTTAAAAAGCTAACACAAAATCCTTTACATGCCATTCATCTAAGATGTTAGGTGTGATTTTCCAAAGCATTATCCCACAACATCCTTTCACCATGCAGATCAAATGAAAAGCTTTGCTCTCTCATCTTCCCAAACCACATAAACACACACACACATTTTCTCCAATTTTTGGTAATGTTCATTAATATTAGTTTGGTGACTGATACAACTTGCTTTCATATATATATATATTTGCAGTGTATATGCCTATATTTTTATATGACTGAGAAAGGATGATATCAGACAAAAGTGAAACAAAATTATGAACCATAAATGACATTTAGTCTGTTATCTTATTATGATTTGTTAGGTGCTTTGTGCACAAAGCTGATGATAGAAGAGATGCAGACCCGGCAAGCTGAGAAAAGTCAGAGCTATCTTTCCCATGTTTCCCCCACACTATGTAATCTACAATTCATTTTCATTTGAGAGAGAAAGGGACTCCCATCCTTCCTTCCCTTTTCTCATTGGTTTAAAAAATTCTTAAGGTCTTTTTAATTAATAAGAAAATGCAGCTCAATTAAACTTAAAGTTGTGCTATTTTAACAGTGAAATGACTATAATAATGCTATAAATATATACTTTGCTTATAAAATATTATTTTTCTTCACTATCAAATGTTTCATTTTCCTCATTATAAAATAATGAAGCAAAATATTAACTCTTCATATCAATAAAAGTGAATTAATTTCTCTAAAGGAAATATTTTGAATGTAGCTTCTAAATCTTGTTAATATATTTGGTCATTTTTAAAAACAACTGATGCTTTTTCTAAAAACAACATTTGGGGGTTGTTTTTAACTAAGTTAACATGATTATTAAGGAATATATCTATTGTTCTATTTTTCTGGACTGCATAAGTAGATTGATGGTCATTTATGGTCATATAAATTATTATATAACATTATATGTAACATTAATACATTATTTTATATTTTTAAAAATATATGCTCTCTGTAAAATGCACACATAATACAGACATAACTAATTCAATTAAAATTATTTCCTTTATTGTGACAATTTACATTATACAAGAAAGTGATTTAAATAATTTTATTCGTGTATATTATGTGAATATATGTTTGTTTATGTATATACGTGTGTGTATATATATATATATAATACAGGGACAGTCACAGATAAAATATGTCTAATGAAGATCAGATAAATATTCATTTTCTACACATACAGCTGTATTATGAAGATAAAATACAAATTTCATTTATATATTATATATAGGGATAGGGAAAAGTAGGTTTATAGTTGTAAAAAAAATAATTAATACAATAATTGATAAATTATAGGACAAGAATAAATTTATAACTATAAACTTACTTTAGCCCACACTTACATAGTAAATGTTTAATAATAATATAGGCATATAACTATAGAAATATGCCAACAGGATTTGCAAATTATTCAACTCAGAAATTACCATATGCAGATATGTTTTCAAAGTTATATTAGTTATACAAATGGATAAAAACCATTTGGCCATCTTACCTCTCTGTCTTAAATGTTTTTAATCAAACTGTTAAATGCCCACTGGTTTTCACATATTTGTAAGAATATTGAGACTTCATATTCTATATGTTCTTGAAATTGCTTAGGAAATGCATTCCCTGCACTTCATGCTAGAATATGCCACATTTGAGATTTCTATCTGTTTGCTTATGCTTCTTCTCTTTTCTCCTCTGTGTTTATTTCTGGATGTATATTTATTTGAAATATACCACTTTTGTTTTCTTACTTTTACTCTGGTAAGACTCCTTAGAGGAGGGTGAGGATGGGAATGCATTGTCCCGCAATGACAGGTTAGCAGTTCTGAGGAGCTAACGGTCCAGATTGACCCAAAGCTTATGTTTCCTTACTTCCCATTTCTATTTATGTCTTTTTTTAAAAAAGATTTTTAAGAGAGAGAGAGAGAGAGAGAGAGAGAGAGAGAGAGAGAGAGAGAGAGAGAGAAACTAGGAAGGGAGAGTGAGAGAGAAACATCGATATGAGAGTGAAATACCAATCGGCTGCCTCCTGCACAGCCCACACTGGGGGTTGTGACTGCCCCAGGCCATGTCCCCCGGCCAGAATTCAGCTGGCAACCTCTCCGTGCAGGGGAGGACGCCCAACCAGATGAGCCACTGGCAGGGTCCACTGCTCTTTTCAGTTAACCTGGCGCTTCCAAGGCTGTCTGTCAGCCAGATAAAGTGGTCCCGATGTTTGACCGTTTGAGCATCCTTTGGGTAAGTCTTAGTTGTCGCTGAGAACATTGTGCATATACCATATTCTGGTGAGCGTTTCCAAAAGTACATTTTAATCTAAAGTGTAATACAATTGTTTAGATGGCAATTATAACAAAACATTGCATTATTTTCTTGGCTTCATTCATTTTTTTTTTTTTTTTACTCTAATGTCATAAATGATTGCCTTCAATTCCACTTCTTGTGTCTTTGTCAGTTAACCACAAGGAAGGTCTTTGCAAATGTGTGCTAATTTCCCATGGTCAAAGTATTTTGTGGGAAGGGAAATCTGTGGCTTACTCATTTTTAGCGAAAGAGGTCGGATCTGTTGTGTTTAAGTGGAGAAGTAAAGGTAGGACTTCTGGACACCTGTAGAGTGTGAACCTTTAAGAGACTGATAACTTCTGAGCATGGCCCAAAATCATAGGGTGAATTAGATGGTTAGAGAAACGTCAAGGAAATGCATCTTTTAAGCAGAGTTGTAAAATTGGAATGCAATGTGAAGTTGCTGATACTTCTCTTGTTGAATAACAGCTAGCTCAGACCCCTGAGCATGAAAGGGCCTCAGTTATAACCAGACCTCTAGGGTATGGGTGAAAGAGATGCAGAATCACAAAATCTGGTGAGTTTCCTGGAAGCTCTCAATATAAAATCATCCTCACTTCTCAAGCAATCCGATTGCTTTAAGTTCTTATCCTGAGCCTTTCTATGTTACAGCAAACCACAGTGAAGGCCAATGACCCAGCATTCATGGACAATTTCTTTGTTTAGAGTCTCATCTGGTTATAAAAACTTTCTTGTTCTCTGAAGAAAGATCAGAACCATGCATCCAAATTCATGGTTTAGGAAGCACAAGTACCTCTTCAGTTACATGGTCTCCATAAGCTGCAACCGATTAATTTTGAGTTTTGTTGTTTCTTTCTTTTGCAATGACCATGTACCATCACCATGTGTCCTCATGAGAAAAGGAGGAGAAAGCTCAAGAGAAAATAAAGAAAAAAAGTATGAAAATCCATGTGAAGAATCAGAAGGACAAAGAGGGAACAGAAAGTTCTGACTTCATATGTTTGAAATCAAGATAGATTACTATCCATCCTAGAGGAAACAATTTGGAGAGTGGATCCAAACAGAGTAACTCAGAATGCCAAGAGATATGTCGAAATATAAAAAAGGATAATGACAGTGTGTGCATTGAGAAAATAAGAACCAGAAGCCTTTGGGACAGTGAAGAAATTTAGCTAAGAAGTTCAAAGGCAGGGAGGGGGGGGAAAGTAATAAATTAAGTTTAGTGATAAGTTCTAGTACAGTATTTGCTGTAAATTTAAAAGTGAATTCTGTAAATAATGTTATCTGGGCATTTAAGGGAAGGAAGCTTAGACATTTCTAGCTCTGGATGATCTATTCAAAAACATCACTTGGAAGTTATGAAGGGGACTGCTGAGTCTCATAAAGTGATAGAAATTTAAAACTTGGATGGGGAATGGCATGTAGGGTGGGATTTGGGCCAAGGTATGGCCTTGAGTTTTGCAAAATGAAGCCTGAAGTTTCTCACTCCTCTAGTCAATCCCTATTAACCAGGCTCTGGCACTCGCATTGTAAATGCTCCTATTAGTCTGTGTCCTTCATCAGAATGTGAAAGGCCAGGA
The DNA here is from genome assembly GCA_004026665.1 of Murina feae. NCBI lineage: Eukaryota > Metazoa > Chordata > Mammalia > Chiroptera > Vespertilionidae > Murina > Murina feae. The sequence continues at coordinate 5,359 of PVJC01033962.1, forward strand.
CTTTCATTCTTGTATCCCAACACTGGGAAGACCCTCAGGAAACATTAAAAAAATATATGGCTTTACAATGGGGGAGACATTTGGTCCATGTACTAGGGTTGACCCTCGTCTGCACAGGACAGATCTATCCTTGGTGTTTTTATCGCTTAAGGGAGCAGATGTATGATTTTGAGGATGGCTTATGAGCCTACCTGCAGGGTAAAAGGGTTACTATAGTTAAGGAATGACTAGGCGTTTTCCTTTTTCTCTTTAAGAATATTCGTTTAAACTAGGATTGCTCTCATCTGAGAAGATATCCACCCACCGAATATTAGGATCAGGGTGCCACTAATTTCAAACTGTAACACCCCTCTAAATTTCTCATGCTTTCATGATATTTATATTTTCTGAGCTTCCTACTGGATCTATTTCAACCTATGCTTTTTTAAAAATTGAATTTATTGGGGTTACATTGCTTAATAAAATTATTTAGGTCTCAAGTGTACAATCTACCGGTATAATTCATCATCTGTATACTGTACTGTGTGTTTACCACCCAAAATCAAGTGTCCTTCTCTCACCATTTATCTCCATTTGCCTCTTATACTTTCCCCCCAAACCCACTTTTCATCTGGTAATTACCATACTGTTGTTTGTGTCTTTGAAGGTTTTTGTTTTGTTTTGCTTAATCCCTTCACCTATTTCACCCAACCCCTCAGCCTTCCTCTCCTCTGACAGCTGTCAGTCTACTTTCTGTATCCACGAGTCTATTCCTATTTAGTTTATATTGTTCCCTAGGTCCCATATATAAGTGAAATAATGAAAAAGAAGGAAATATTACCTTTTGCAACAGAATGGATGAACCTAGAGGTTATTATGCTAAGTGAAATAAGCCAGTCAGAGACAGATAAACACCACCTGTGCTTTTTTCCGATTGCATCCGTAAGCCTGACTTAGTGCTCCAGCCATTTAGCTTTTACTTTTATAAAAAAAAAAATTGGACTCTATTTCACACCATAACGTAGATCAGTGACAGATGAAATCTTAAACTACTCAACATCTAGAAAACAACATCAGAAAATAGTTTTATCTTGGGAGTAGAGAGGACTTTATAAAATTTCATAAACCAGAGAAATACTGATAAATTCAACTGTTAAATTTAAGAAATCTCACCCAGCCGGTGTGGCTCAGTGGTTGAGTGTTGACCTATGATCCAGAAGGTCATGGTTCGATTCCTGGTCAGGGCACATGCCCGCATTGCAGGCTGGATCCTCAGTGAGGGTAAGCAGGAGGCAGCTGATCAGTGATTCTCATAATTGATGTTCCTATCTCTATTTGCCTCTCCCTCTCTTAAATCAATAAAAATATTTTAAAAATTAAGACATCTTCATAAAAAGATATATAAAGAAAGTGGTGGTGATGGGTGAAGTTGGGGAATAGGCAAGACACAAATCACAAATTGAGAGAAGAAACAAGCAACATTCAAATCCATACCTATGTGTGTGTTTCATCCTTAGTTTTTGTTTGTATTTATAGGTTTAACTCTTCGGGCAAACTCTCTCCTGTGGAGCAAGATGTACAGCAGCCCAGCCTTCCATTTTTGCTGATCACCAACCCCAGAGGTAAGATCATGTTTTCTTTCCAATCAAATCCTGAGCTTGAAGCTTGCTGGTGTGAATTGAATTAAATCCATTTCTGACCGCCCCCTTACCCGAGGGAGGAAATATAAAGCTTGGTGCACACTTAGTTTTGGGGTGGGGTGCATGGAAAGGACTGAATTAATCACTCCTGAGGCACATGGATGGAAAGAGGGAGGCACTATTTCCCAAAGGAAAATTGAATTGTTTCTAGAGGGGTGTGAATAGATGCTGACACGGAAATACAACAACCAAAACAAACAAACAAAACACACACGCACAAAACTGGCACAACAAATATTTATTGTGGAGGAAGATAGGGAAAACATTCTATGCAAAGAAATAAGCACATAAAATAATGAGAATAAGATATTGCATCATTTTGGAGCAGCAGTCGTTGAAAATGTTTGGAGCAAAGATTATGGAGTGGTGGCAGAGGTTAGAAGGCTTGCTTGGTAGAAATACCTGGAAAAGTTGCCTGCTGTGAGCATTTTCTCCTTTCTCTGTACCCGGGCAGGAATACTGACGGAGAACTGTCTAGCCTTGTAACATGGTGTACAATCTAGTTTCTAGTTCAAGGAAGTGAGGTGGATGCGAAAGCTGCTTTAGTTTTGCTACTCTTCAGTTATGTCCAGGTGGGCACTACTTTTTCTCATTTGTTTTTTAAATTGTGAGAATAGAATTATTTTCTCCACTAGAGATCTTAATATTTAAAAAAATGTAATAAAGAAAAGCATTTTAGTTATTGAAAAATAATCCATATTTTTTTCTCTGTTTGGCTTTTGGGGAAACAGTAGTTGTTACTTTCTAAACCTGGTATTTGTAAACCTAGCATACCACATAACCTTTCATAGATTAATACCTTCGTTATCTTCAAGCTCTTTCTTAGTATATTTCAGATTTGTTTTCTGTTTGCCTTGTAATGCAGTCATATCCGTACACTTCTGACTTGGATATTAACCCTTAAGTGGACAAGATATATGTGTTTTTCAAAATTTTTGTGTCTTTTTACAAAAGTTACTAATTTTATTGTCCTCAGTAAATATTGTTTCTATTGGATTTAAGTGAATTTTATTCTGCAAAAATGTTGTGAAATAATATTATAAAGCCTGATATAACATCATTCAGACTCCCACAATATAGTAGTGATTATAATTTTGTCTTTCATTTCATTTTGTATCTGTATTTAGTTACCTATTTTCAAAATAATGGAAGAAACTTGAGATCACACAATATTGGACTTGAGAGAAAGCTAAGCACTAAAATGCTAGTAGATTGAAGAGAGAGGAGGAAATGGCAGAAAATACTTCTACAAATTTGTAACCTCTGGAGAAATTAGAAAATTAATCTGTAAGGAAACACATACATAATATTAAATAAAGAATAATGCAATTCTAATAGCATCATCCTACATAGTTTTAACTCATATTATACATGTCAAAGAAAACTTATACATTCTTATAATGATGAACATGTAGGTAAAACTGAGTAATTTGAAATTCAGAAACTGACTTATTTTAATATAGAATAGAGTATTTTTTTTCTCTTCGTAGCAAACAAATTTGAAAAGTGGAACCTACTGCCATAATTTTATTTAAAACTAGAGGCCCTGTGCATGAAATTCATGCACAGTGTGTGTAGGGGGATCCCCCTTAGCCCAGCCTGCACCTTCTCAAATTCGGGACCCCTTGGGGGAATATCCAACTGCTGGTTGGACATCCGGCAGTTGGACATCCCTTTCACATTCCTGAACCACTGGCTCCTAATCACTCACCTGCCTGACTGCCTGGTCACCCCTAACTGCTCCCTCCCCCACCAGGCCTGGTTGTCTCCAACTGCCCCTCCCTGACAGCCTGGTCACCCCTCACAGTTCCTGCCCTCCCCGGCCTGGTTGCCCTACTCAGCCTACTATTCAGTCCTTTGGTCGTCCCTTACTAACCCCGTTGCTGGCCTGTTTGTAGGCACCATCTTGTGAGGGCATGAGGATTAATTTAAATTTGCATATTTCCTCTTTATTATATAGTATGTTAACAAATTTTTCTGTTTTAAAAAATGTGTACCACAGAGTCTCATTTTATATTGGACATTCTTTGTAAGGTAAAAATTTAAAAGGCAAAAATTATCATGCTCAAAATTACATGCTTCAAAATCCATTTAGTGGAAGTTAAAGTATATATATAACTATCTCATTATTAGGTCAAGCCAGTCCATTTGAATTGGCTTCTAGGTACTTTGGCATATATTTAAGTTCATGATATACAAGAAATGAAATAAAACAAAAACCTGAAAAGCACATCATGGGAACTTATACCATGAGATACATAAGAGATACAGGAGAAATATAGCCGATCAAAGACATAGCAAATTATCTCTTTTATCTAACCCTTATTCTTGGATACAGCTCATTTAGTAGAGTGTTAGGCAGTATAGCTTACATTATTTAAATTTTACTTTTATCTATATATTTATATCTTTATCTCAAAACCAGATAGTTAAATTCATGTAAGTGCATACATAATGAGAAACCACATGTAACAAATATCATTGAACATTTTCTTGGTAGTCCAGGCAGTCTGGTTGTAAGGAACAAATGAATATTCTGTAGCTCAAGACTTATTCTCTGACCCTCTCTACCCTCTTTATCTACTCTCGATCCTTGGTGAACACAGATAAATTTTTCCTCTCTATGTGATTGGACTTTAACTCTCTCTTTCCAGGATCAGGAAGAAAGAATTAGGGAAGTCATCCTTTGCCCTATTTTTCCCTACATCACTGATCCAATTTGTTAAGAAATTCCAGTGGCCCAACTTTTAGATTTCAACTACTTTTCACCATCTTCACAGTTACCAATCTGGTCCAAGGAATTTATTGATATTAATTAATTAATATTGTTATTATTTTTTTCTTCTACTACCAAGTTATCAGTTGAAATTTATTGCTGCTAATAATATACAGCCACTTCTTTATTTCTTGTGGCTGATATCACCAAGCTTATCAGAATTGAATGTAAAAAGAGGATAAATGAACTATGCAAGGAAAAATATGAGGTTCTCGTATGTACAAAAATTATCAATGTATGGTTTTGTTTACCTTTTTGGATTCCTAGCAGAAGTTTTTGCTTGCATTTTTTTTTGCTTGTTTTAGGTGGCTGGCACTCTCAGATAGTTGAGAAACTAGTATTACTGATCAAATGAAACTGATCCTCAAATTTTTGTCTTTTCTCAAATTATTAATGGTTCCTTAACTTGAAAAAATGTTTTCACTCTGACTCTGATATTTATCACTCTGATCTGCATGATTTTTTCCCCTCAGTAAAACATCATTCCATGTCCCAAAAATGTTTTATATTGCCAACTTCTCTTTTAGCTCCTTGAGTTTGCTTTTACAGGAGATTTTATGTACTTAAAAGATATCTAAGTTCAGTTAAAGAACACATTATCTTCAAAGAAAAGCGACCTGAAACTATGGCACCACGTTTGCAGTGACTAAGGAAGTTGTGGACCTGCTTAATGCCTCAAGATCAATTTTTTTATTTTAAAGAAAAAACTTAATAAGTTTCCACATAGATTAATTTGCTTGACAGAGCAATGCTTTTTATGGGAAATTGTCAAATAGAGGAAATTTTGAAAAAAATCAGAACTGGACTAAGTGACTTTATCAGATTAAAGTGAGTTCATGAAATCACTCTGTTCTTATTTTTAAAAGAAGAAAAATTTAATTACATAAATGGACATATAACATTAATTTATAATTTATGGAATCCATACTAGTTTTATAAAATGAATTTAAATAAAAATATGCTCAACCTGAAATTTCATTTTAAGATGCACACTGAAGATACTTATTGTATGTTCAACATCTTTAACATATCAAATTCTAGTTTTGACTTTTCTCTTAACAAACATTTATTTAATATCTCTGGGCTTATTGATCATGAATGAGTGAATTTGATCCCAAGAATGTTTTTTTTTCTTTTCTTAAAATTCTGAATCAAGTTCGTAAGACAATTGCTGAACACTGAGAAGAGGCATGTTACCATAATGGAAACCAGCACTTGGGTGGTCTAGTAGGACAATCTGAGAAAAACTCTATAAAATAATTTTTGTGTATTTTAATATAACCTTATTTATATTTAGAGATCACATGAAGACCAATCAAATTAGATTTTCTGGAAAATAATTAAAAAACCTGAAAATCAATTAGATTGCTAAATTGCAGAACATTTTTTGTGACAAAGTATTTGTCAGGGTTTGTGGAAGTTCAGTCATAGGTAGACAGAGACTTATCCGAGATTACTACTACCCTGTTTCCCGGAAAGTAAGACAGTGTCTTATATTTATTTTTGCTCCCAAATATGTGCTAGGTCTTATTTTCAGGGGATGTCTTATTTTTTCATGAAGAAGAATACGGTACACATTTATTGTTGAACAAAAACAAAAAAAGGAAATTTATTACCTGTGTGTCCACACAATGTGCCCGACTCCTGCCCTGCTCGACTCACTGTCTAATTATGAGTCAGCCAGACTCTGTCAGGGCAGAGCGAGCAGGAGGCAGCAGCTTGCCCTGGCGGTGGCGTGGGCTCTCTGATTAAAAGAGACCTCGCACTTCCTGTCTGCTCCGGCTACGCTGCGGCCAACAGTGAGCTGTGGGGCGGTGCCCGCCGCTACTGCCCACAGTCCAGAGTTACGGTAGCTTTGGGGGTCCTTATTTTAGGGGAGGTCTTATTTTGGGGATGTCTTATTTGGGGGGATGCTTTATATTTCAGCGGGAGGCAAAACTGTAAATAGGTCTTATTTTCGGGGGATGTCTTACTTTCGGGGGAACAGGTTATTAGCTTCTGTAATGCATGTAACACAATCTAATACTGTGTTGAGGATCAATGCATTTATTGGTTGTGCATATCCATCCTGCTGGAGAGAAATCAGCCTTCAGACCAATAGCAAGATCACAGTTGCTGAGCAACAATTGCATCACAGATATGCTCTTTGCTTTGATTTGGAGCCAAGACAAGAAGTACACGTATTTTCATACACAATAAAGTAAGCCTATCATTGAACAGAGAACTATCAATAGCAATGAATCCCATGGTACAATGTGAAAATTACAATTATTGATCTTTAAAGAACTTTAGCAGTATCAATGTGAAAGGAGATAATATTACTGATACTGTACATTTATAAATGATTGCCCTACATGCAGAAAGGGACCTAAATTAGATTATTAAAATATTTCCTTAGAGTCTAAATTATTATTTCTTCCCTTTTTTCATTTTAATGTAGCACTTTTTTTTTTTTTTTTTACTATATCTTTATTGATTTCAGAAAGGAAAGGAGAGGAGAGAGAGATAAAGACATCAGTGATGAGAGAGAATCATTGATTGGCTACCTCCTGCAAACCCCTTACTGGAGATTGAGCCCGCAAACCAGGCATGTGCCCTTGACCAGAATCGAACCCAGGACCCTTCAGTAGGCTGATGCTCTATCCACTGAGCCAAACTGGCTAGAGCATTTCTTCCCTTTTCTAACCTGTTTCTCAGGCTGAGCGTAATGAGAAGACCATGCATGTGGTAGTTATTGGAATGATTCAAATCATTTTTCAATTTGAAAGCACATTATGGCTTCTGTTAAACAGGAACATGAATAGTTGGGAATGCTTTGGATTAATGTCTAATTTACTCTATTTGCCTTTCTTCTTATACTGGACAACTACTTGCAGTCTCTTAATTTTTGAATCATCACCCATGAGTCTTAGGTCTTTAGCATGAGCTTTCTGAATGAACTTGTTATTGGTTAGCAAATTTAAAGAACAAGGTGCATTGTCCAAATCTCCATATACAAACCAAGTGAAAATTAAATGATCTAATGTAACAAAGGAACAAAATGAAATTACTTCTCATAGTATCCTTTGTTTGTCTATTCTTAGCCACCATCTTAGAGAAGGGTAAATTAAAAGTTGAAATGACTTATTTCAGAAACTAAATAAATAGAGCACTCTGCTGCTTTTTGATTTCATTGTGTACCTTCACTTCTGGTATTTTTTTCCTCCCTCTAAAAGCGCTATTTCAACAAGGCCATGTAAATGTCTGTAATTGCGAGAGAAAATGTTAATATAACATTTACACAGTTCAACAGCTTCAAAGCTGTTTCATTGACTGTGCTTAGAAGGAAACTTACACACAGAGGCTCCAAACCCACTAAATGCTAGTTTAGTGGGACATTTTGTGACAGAGCCTTCAAAACAGAAACAAAAGGGAAGGGAAATCAAACAGCCCTATCTTCCAGCCTAATTCAAGCCATTTAGAAGCCCTGTCCTTAAGCCAAGGATTACCAGTGATACTATCTACATCAGCTTTGCTGTTCAGGAAGAAATGTCCCTCTTATTAAAGAAGAAAAAAAAGGAAAGAAAATGGGGAGGGGGAGAGGAATATAGTTGAAAGCCAGGTAATTCAGGCTTGCATAAATCTTTAATGGGCTCTGTCTTCATATGATTGGCTCTGTGTTCTTTTCTCTGCCCAGGGGAAACACTGTATGTCTTAGCGGAGAATAATAGTAACTCCATCTTGTGTGTTATATGATATCTTCAAGTAATCCCGCGGATTTTGGCTTTGTCTGCCATAAACAAAAGGCCACCCATACATAATGTGTCTGGGCTATTCCAGACTCCTCACCTTAGCAGGTGACACCCACAAGATGGACGTGGGCGATTAAGCCCATATGTAGCTGGAGGCAGTTTTGCTCCCAAGACAACTCAGAAAATGTAAAAACAAATGGCGTATTTCTCTTCTTAGAAGAACAAAGTGCAACCAGCACTCTGCAGTTGTGTCAATTTTCTGGGCTTTTTCGGGAGTAAGAATGAAATGCCAAATATTATGCTTTGCTTGGTGAGCAGATGAAGAAAATGCCAGGATGTATGTTCATTTGTTGAAAAACCATGGATAATTCCAAGGCTTCTCTGTCAAACAGAAAAACCAGGAAAGAAATTAAGGAATAAATGCATCCACCCTTTACATGTAAAGATTCTTTTCAATTAAAATTAATAAAATTTACATAAAATGTCTATTTTGTCTATCATCATTCAATATGTCATAATATATTCCTAAGCATGGGTAGTACCTTTTCATTTTTCTGAGTTAGTTTCTGAACTACATTTCTTGTTGGATTGATTAATTGACTGGCAAGCTAACTGATGGATTGAATCACTCAACAAATGTGCACCTATTACTTATAAGAGACTTTCTTCCATGAGGGTAATATAAGAAAGCTTGGGCTTTTCGATATACTTCCTATGCAAGCTTTTGTGGTTTTAAAATGTACCAAAAAAGGGGGAGGGGGAGTCTAAGATGATTGGATAAAATTAATTATTTAAAATGCTAGACCTACAGCAAAATTTCTTTTGAATGTAAGGCCAAAAATGCATGATTTCTGTTCCTCAATAAAATCACAATTGTCTCCAGGTTAAATTCAGCTTTATGCATGAGTGCATGTTTAATTTTATTTCAAGTTCCAGGGAAAAGTTTCTGTGTGAGGTAGAAAAGGATTTGTTTTATCAAACACCAGTTCCCAGTGAAGAAGTATACTATCATTTTGAGTCTATGCAGCGAATTGACGTATTTTAACAAAAATACTATATTCATCAACAAACATAATAATTCTAATATTGAAAGTTTGCTGGAATCTGTAATAAGTGGTGGAAAGTATAGTAAATAAAAGAGCAAGTGGTTGGTAAAAGAGAAAAAAGGATCTGCAGAGATACTATTAATATTATTTTAACATGGATTTGAAGCATCCATTTCACAATATATTTCTAAGCATGGGTAACATCTTTATATCACGCTTTCTTAGTTACCATAATTATATCGATGATGCTTTCTTAGATTACACATCATGAGCTAACAAAAGGGAAAGTCAGTTCAACAGATCAAGTTGCTGCTTGATCTTGCTCAATCTCACACATGTATATTTCACAAAAAACAAATTTTTGAATATCCATAAAAAGGAAGGGACATCAATATGACCCAATCATATTACAATTCCATGGCTAACATTTTAATATATTTTACATTACCCATAATTAGATGTGAAAATGTATAGAAACTGTAGCATAACAATAAAATGGATTCATATCTTGTCTTTGGTGTCCTCAAGATGTGCTTTCCAAAGTGAAGGCACAGTAATTTCTTAATTGATCAAAATTTCCTTATTTATTCCATACTAGAGGCCCAGTGTATGGATTTGTGCACTGGTGGGGTCCCTCTCCCTAACCTGTGGGGTCAGGCTGAAACTGACTCTCTGATATCCCCCAAGGGGTCCTGAATTGTAAGACCTCTCCTGTAGGCCTAGCCCCTAGGATTTGGACACCCACTGGCTCCCTTCTCCCTCTTCTCTGGGTCCAGGGTACAGGCAAATCAGATTTGGGGCCAACAGTGCCCCAGCAGCAACCTAATCCATGGCCAATTGCACAAGGAATCAGGCTCCCTCCTCTTCTGGTCAGAGTGTCTTCCTCCTGGTGGTCATTGTGCATCATAGCTGCTGGACAAATGTTTGAATGATCACTTAGGCTTTTATATAGAGAGTAGAATCCTGGTGCATGAAATTCATGCACAGGGTGTGGGGGGGGGTCCTCTCAGCCTAACCTGCACCCTCTCTAATCTGAGACCACTGGCTCCTAACTACTCACCTGCCTGCCTGCCTGATTGCCCCTAACTCCTCCCCCATTCTGGCCTGGTCACCCGCAACTGCCCTCTCGCCAGCCTGGTCATCCCTCACTACCCCCCTCTGCTGGCCTAGCCACCCCCAACTGCTCCCCCTGCTGGCCTGGTTGCCCCACAAAGCCTGGTGTTGTGCAGTCATTTGGTCACCCCTCGCTGCCCCCCTTGCCAACCCGATCAACTCATGTAGCTGCCATTTGATCTGCCCTCACTAACCCCACTGCTGGCCTGGTGACCCCATGCAGCCTGCTTGTTCAGGCCCCAGGTTCAATTCTGGCCAAGGTCACATGCCTGGGTTATGGACTTAATCCTCAGTTGGAGGCATGCAGGAGGCATCCAATCCATGATTCTTTCTCATTACTGATGTTTCTCTCTCCCTCCCTCCCCCTTTCTCTCTCTGCAATCAATAACAACAATTTAAAAGGAAACGGCCCTGCTGGCGTGGCTCAGTGGTTGAGCATCATCCCATGAACCAGGAGGTTCATGGTTCAATTCCCAGTCAGAGCACATGCCCAGGTTACAGGCTCAATCTCCAGTAGGCGGTGTGCTGGAGGCAGCTAATCAATGATTCTCATCATTGATGTTTCTCTCTCTCTCTCTCCCTCTCTCTTTCTCTCTCTCTCTCTCTCTCCCCTTCCCTCTCTGAAATTAATAAAAATATATTTTAAAAAAAAGAAATTTCAATACTTCACAATGTTAAAATCAGAACGACCATATGATCCAACAATTCCACTTCTGGTTATATAGCCAAAGAATTAAAATCAGGGACTCAGATTTTTCTACATCCATGTTCATAGTGGCATTATTCACTATAACCAACAGGTGGAAGCCCCCCAGTGCATATCAACAATTAAATGGATAAGCAAATCATGCTATAGACATAAAATGGAATATTAGTCAACTTATGAATGAAGGACATTTTCTTGAAGACATTACACTAAGTAAATAAGCCAGTCACAAAAGACAAATTCTGTATGGGCAACATTCAAATTTTTAGAAACCAAAAAGGAGAATGATAGTTGTTCAGGGCTGGAGAAAGAGAGGAATGGAGAGTTACTGTTCAGTGGTTTGGCGTGCCCCCCTCTCCCCTACCCCAATTGTAGCTTCTTCTCCTCCTCCCAAAGGGTTCACTATTCTGCATTCTATTGTATTTTATTGTGATTAGAAATATTTCCAAGTATTCAGTCCTAAACATAATAACATAGTCTTGCCCATTTTTAACCTGCTATGTCTTTTAAGTCTCCTTTAACCTATACATTTCTATCCCATCTTTTCATTTTCCTTATATCTGTTGAAGAGTCTAAGTGATTTAATATACAGAGTCTCCAAAAGTTTAGACTTCCTAAAATTTCACTCATGGTGAAATTCCATATTATATTTTCTCTGTCTTTATTTCCCCCAAAAAAATAGCAGCTTCATGTAGAGGCAAAATCAGACATGTGTTAGATTCTTATGGCAAAATCATGGGTTGTGCCATGTTTTTTCATGAGGAAGCATATACTATCAATTTATTTGGTCCTTTTTTAAAGTTAACATTTGCTGATGCCCAATACCTACTTAATTAATTTATTAGAAATTGTAAAATGGTATTTTCTAATCCTATGACTTTGCTTTTATTAACCAGAACAATTTTATTAACCAGAAAAATTTATAAGGAGGTGCTTTCCCTCATCTCCTATTTGGTTAGCCAGTGTTAGAATTCACATATGAAAAATAAATATAAAAGAAGTGCTTGTTCTTTTAAAAAAAGTTTATTCTGTTTAAAAGATAATTCCTTGCCTGTTATTCTCTGGAAGTGACACATTATTTAAAATATATTTTATGTGTTTTACTCTATTGTAAACCTACTCTCATATTGATTTCAGAGTATTTCATATTTTGCCAATGAGGGCCTCTTCCAGTTGACTCTTGAATCCATTTGACAAGAATTTAGTAGACTTTGATACTTGCCTTGCATTTTGATATGCCAAACACTCTATACTTGTCTTGTATATTTTGTGTTCCAGAGGTATAAGAAATCATTTCTCTAAAAAGTTCTGGCTTATTTGAGTGAATCATGTTTAGAGATACAATCTGAGTACTGAGTTCTGATTGCTACTGAATTTCCCCATTTCTAGGTCTCTGTAGTGGACAAAAATAATAAATGTATATTTATATATAGTACTGTATTTAAAGAATAAATACCTTCTGAGTTATAATTTTAATTCAAATTCAAGGCTATAGAGATTTTACTTAAAATATTATTTCCTTTTGTCCACACCAAGAATCTTAGGTTTGCTATAATTAGACTATCCCATAATTATTTACACATATAATAATTCTAGAATAATGATGTTAGTACCAGCAGCGTAAGTGATTACTTAAAGAGTTAAATTTTTCACATA
>PVJC01033963.1:0-19080 GCA_004026665.1 Murina feae
ATGCTTCTCTGTCTCTACATCAGTTTTTGTCCAACGGTTTATGTTGTTCATTATAATCCACAGATGAGTGAGATCATGTGATATTTATCTTTCTCTGACTGACTTATTTCACTTAGCAAATGCTCTCCAGCTCCATCCATGCTGTTGCAAATGGTAGGAGTTCCTTCCTTTTCACAGCAGCATAGTATTCCATTATATTGTTTTGTTTTAATTTGTAAAACCTGACCGTGACCTCCTGGTTCATAGGTTGATGCTCAACCACTGAGCTACACTGGCTGAGTTGGTGATTAAAAAAAACAAACAAACCAAAAAACCTTGGTTGCATCTCCAGTCATATCTTTATTTTTCGTTCCCAATATTGTGCCTTATATGCTAGTGGTTTCTTTATTTTATTAAGGCTTTTAAAAGAAGTCGTTCAACTTTCTGCATCATCACTTTCTGCTCTTTGAGTTTTCTGATGGTCTCTCCCTCAAGCCTTGAGCTGGAGGTTGGATTCATTTGCTGCCAATCCTTCCTGTTTCTAATAAATGCTTTTAAGGCTATAGTTTTTCCTCTTGGTTCCACGTCAGCTTATTGTTATTCAGTTTTACATATCTTACCATTTTCATGATAATGTTCTCCTCAGCCCATGAGTTATTTAGAAATGAGTTTTTTAAGTTCACACACATATTGAATTCCCTTGGCCAACTTTTTTTTTTTTTTATTGCTGGTTTCTAATTTTACTATATTGGGATTAGAGAATGTGACTGAACGATATTGATTCTGTGAAAGATATAGACTACCTTAATGGCCACGCGCGATAATTTTTGAAATGTTCTACTTTTCACACTGAACTTGAAAACAATGGATAACTTGATTGATTAATTTGCTACCCGGTCTTAAGAAAGTTTAATTAAAACTTCTCACATTGCGTATAGATTTGTGAGTTTCTCCTTACAATTCTGCCAGATTTGCTTTACATGTTTCACCAAAATAAATAAATATAAGTTCATGATTAAAAAATAATAATAATAATAATAATAATAATAATAATGTGATACCATTTTTAACACAGGGTGGAGCAAAAACAGGTTTATAGTTGTGAGTAAAGCACAGAGTTCATTCTCATGTTTTTATTGATTGATTGTTGTATTATTTTCCATACAAACAATCGTAAACTTACTTTTGCCCCATCCTGGAGATAAAATGAGCAAAAATTAAAAAGACTGCTGACACCCGGTGCTCAAGAACATGAAGCAATGGGCACTTGTATTTATGATTGGTGGGAGTATAAACAGGTATAACTTTTGGGGCTGCACTACAGATATATAAAAGATATATACATACATTTGTATCATTTGACCTAGCAATTCTATTTCTAAGAATTTACCCAACCCCCAGCCTGATTAGCTCAGGGGACAGAGTGTCAGCCTGTGGATTGAGGGGTCCTGGGTTTGATTCCGGTCAAGGGCACATACCTTGGTTGCAGAATTGCAGGCTCAATCCCCAGGCCTGGTTATGTGGGAGGCAACCAACTGATGTGTCTCATCCATGCTTCTCTCTCTCTGTCTCTCCCTCTCCCTCCCACTCTCTCTAAAAACCAATGGAAAAATATCCTTGGGTGATGATTAACAAAAAACAAAAGAATTTATCTGACAGATATACTTGCCCAAGTATCCTATAGACATACAAATATTTTTTTTCAAGGGTGTTCATTGTAGCTTCAGATAATAATGAAAAGAGTATATGTACAGACTTAACTGGAATTCTAAGATATATCAAGTGAAAAAAAGTAAGTTTCAGAATATTTCCATCACCCCAATAAGATCCCAATGCCCCTTACAGTTAGTCCCTGTTGCCAGCCCCAGGTCCCTGGAAATGACTAATCTTTTTTTAATCTCTGTAGATTTGCCCTTTCTGGATACTCAATATCAAATAAAATATACCATATGTGAATTTTGTTTCCACCTTTGCCCTTGAATGACAGAGCACAGACTGACAGTTCTCACTTCTTTTTAATATGCCTATTGACAACTTTAAACAGTGTGGCACATCATTTTCCCTAGGGCGTGAAGTGAGCCTTTGCCAAAATGTTTATAGATTGATGAGGATAGACATACTGATTAACCCCAATCCTTATACCAGTGCCTCTCAAATATTTCCAAACTACGGACAGCTTCAACAGAATGAATGTATATCTGCCACCTCCACAGGATTATACCTCACACACTCCCAAATGGTTACCACTACAAAACAAAATATCAAAAAATGATGATAACAATGACAACGGTGACCACTACCATAAAACCTCCCAGGAAATAATGAGAACAATGATGCTATTTTGGGTGACTTCAATGAGAAAAATAACATTAAAGCGTCTTGTGTCAGTCATGGTAAGTGTGGCTCAGATGGTCGTGTATCCTCCTGTGTAATAAAAGGTTGCTGGTTTCTGGGAGAACATATTTGCCAATGTGATCACCGATAAATGTTTAATCTCCAACATTTATAGGGACCTCATACAACTTAACAAACGGAAGATAAACAATCCAATCAAAAATGGGCAAAGGACCTAAATAGACACTTTTCAAAAGAGGACATTCAGAAAGCCAAGAGACATATGAAAACATGCTTGAAGTCACTAATCATCTGAGAGATGCAAATCAAAACAACGAGGTATCATCTCACACCTGTCAGAATGGCTGTCATCAACAAATCAACAAACAACAAGTGCTGGAGAGGATGCGGAGAAAAAGGAACCCTCGTGCACTGCTGGTGGGAATGCAGACTGGTGCAGCCACTATGGGAGACACTATGGCATTTCCTCAAAAATTTAAAAATGGAACTTCCATTTGACCCAGTGATCCCACTTCTAAGAATATATCCCAAGAAACCAGAAACACCAATCAGAAAGGATATATGCAACCCTATGTTCATAGTAGCACAATTCACCATAGCTAAGATTTGGAATCAGCCTAAGTGTTTATCAGCAGATGAATGGATTAGAAAACTGTGGTACATCTATACAATGGAATACTATGCTGCTGTAAAAAGGAAGGCATTCTTACCATTTGCAACAGCATGGATGGAACTGGAGAGCATTATGCTAAGTGAAATAAGCCAATCAATGAAAGAAAAATACCACATGACATCACTTATTTATGGATAATAAAAACCATTATAAGCTGATTAAAAAAATAGATACAGAAGCAGAGCAGCATCAAACAGACTGTCAAACTAAAGCAGGAAGGCTGGGGAGGGTTAGAGGGTGGGGTAAGAGATCAACCAAAGGACTTGTATGCATGTATATAAGCATAACCATTGGACACAAAACACTGGGGGGTAAGGGAGCCTGGAGTAAGGTCAAGGGGGGAAAAAAAGGAGACATATGTACTACTCTTTGTAATATTTTAAGCAATAAAAAAAAGAAATTAATTCTAAAAAAAAGAAAGTTGCTGGTTTGATTCCCCATCAGGGCACAAGCCTGGGTTTGGAGCTCAATCTCTGGTAAGGGGCGTGTGGGAAGCAGGCGATCCATGTTTTTCTTACTGTCTTCCTCTCTCTAAAAATCAATTTTAAAAAAATGTCTTACGCCAAAATAGTAATAAAAATGTCCTGAGCCCAGCTGGTGTGGCTCAATAGTTGAACATCGACCTATGAACCAGGAGGTCACACTTCAATTTCCAGTCAGGGCACATGTCCGGTTGCAGGCTTGATACCCAATGTGGGGCATACAGCAGGCAGCCGATTCTCTCTCATCATTGATGTTTCTGTCTCTCTCTCCCTTCCTCTCTGAAATCAATCAAAAGATATTTAAAAAATAAAAATGTCCTGAAATAAATATTGTCCTATATGCACTGGTGCCCATGGATAATAAGCAACACTCTCAGATCATGCTTGGAGAACTGTATGGTGTTCTTGAAGGTAAGAATTATCATTCAATGAATATATATCCCAAGGAGTGATTCAACCTTGGATTTTCTAGATTTCTTAGTGTTGTTGTTTTTTTTTAACTTTTACTTTTTTGTTGTTGTTAACCCCCACCCGAGGATATTTTTCCACTGATTTTTAGAGAGAGTAGAAGGGAGGGGAAGAGACAGAGCGAGAAGAAATGTGGATGTGAGAGAGACAGATTGGTTCCTACTGCACATGTCTGAACCAGGGCCGGACTGAGCCTGCAACCGAGGTATATGCCCTTGTCCAGAATCGAACCCAGGTTCCTTCAGTCTGCAGGCTGACGCTCTAACCACTGAGCAAAACCAGCTAGAGATAACTTTTACTTTTTAATACATAAAAGTATACAAGCCAGTGTAACCTCTTCCAAGTAGCTATCATCCAGGCCCAACAACCATCAGTGCATGGCCAATCTGCCCCGTCCACAAATTCAATCTGTCCCTCCACATTATTTGGAACAAACATCAGACATCACATAATTTTATCCACAAATATTTCATCATGCAATTCTACTATACAGTGATCTTGTAATAACAAAACCACAATACCACAATCACATCTAAGATATTTCAATAATTGCTTACAATAAAATTCCTAGTGATTGTTTCTGTTATTCAAATTTACAACAAAGCAATAAGCCCAGGTGGAAAAACCACCTCTGTCAGGTAAGATTTGGAGACGAGGGGCTCCGTGCTCATCCTGATAGAATACACGTGGTAATATTTCTTCACATTGCCAAGTGATGTTGTCAGGTCGGGGGTCAAAGAACTAAAAGAATGCAGAAATAAGCTCAAAAGACGTATGCCCTATGGGCATCCCCTTTTGGTTATGAAATGATGAATTAACTACTAGCAGCTAAAATGTGTGGGATCCTTTTCAGAAAATGGAATATCTTTCCCTTACTGAGCACATTGATTAGACACATAATCTAGACTGTCTGGAAATAGTTTCTCTGTAGATGAACAAATCACACCCTTCAATGCACTGTTTAATTTTAGATATATCTTGTCACATTTATTTAAATGCTTTGGCTCTGCATTTTTTTCCCTTTAGGCATGCCTAATGCCCACATTTATAATTTAGCTGTCATTTTTCTCAAAAGGCAGTGTGCAGCAATAGCAAAAGCAATTCCAGGCTTTGTCACATACAAACAATATGACCTTACTCAAGTGACTTAACCTCTCTGAACATTTTTTTCATTTGTTGATTAATGAGGTTTTGTGAGGATTAAATGAGATAATGGATTTAGCACTGTGTCTGCATGTATTAGATAATCACGAAATCACAGCTATTGCTGCCCTGGCCAGTGTGGCTCAATGGTTTGATTCCCAGTAACTGGGCTGCAGGTTTGCTCCTCACCCCAGTCTAGTTGCATATGGGAGGCAACCTATCCATGTGTCTTTCTCATCTCTCTTTCTCTCTCTCTCCCCCTCCACCCGACGCCCTCCTTCCCTTCCATTCTCTCTAAAAAAAACAATGGAAAAACATATTCTCAGGTAAGGATTGGGGGGTGGGGAAGAAATCATAGCTATTGTTAATACAAGAAAGTTTTTCTATAATAAAAATGTATAATTTATCAAAATCCCCCCAAGAATGACTCTTTCTTTAGCATTCTTATTTCTAACTGATGCCTAAACAAAGCCATAATGTTACTACACATAAATCGAATATCTAAGGAATAATGTTCCTCCCATGATTGCCTTGGATGTAAATAAGAGCTTAGAGTAATTGAACTGTAACTGATAGACACTCAAACCATTTTATTTTTAATCTGTTCTTTTTATTAGATCAATCCAACCATTTTCATTGATTCTATCCTTTCAGAAAAAAATATAAAACTATTGTGTTTAAAATTAACAGAAGAAAATAATGGGAAAAGGCCAAAAAACAAACAAAAAAGCCTCATTTTCTCCTTAGCAATAATAAAAAAAATAAAATAAAAATAGAAAAAAAATCCAAGTCTTTGAGTTCTACTCCAAATCTGACCTTGGCTGGAGGTATGAATGTAAGGAAACCAGAAAACATATTTTTCCATCCATTTGTAGACACAGCATGAAAATCAATTATAGTATAACTAGAGGCCCGATGCACAAAATTCATGCACTCAGGGGAGGTGGGGTCCCCCAGGCTGCCCTCTCACAGTGTGGGAACCCCGAGATCTATTGCCCCAAAGAGGTAGGCCCCACCCACCCATCTGGGGCTCCTTGTAGATTGTCCCAGAGGTAGGCTGGACCCTGGGGTCCCACCTCCGTGCCACACAGAACTGCCAGGACCCACCTCTGCACCAAGCACGCAGCATCAAGTCCCCGCCCACCCACATGCACCCGCTGCACACACAGCTCCTGGTGATGGATTGTGACAGCATGAGGGCATCACAGTGTGACAGCATGAGGGCGTGACAACCATTTGCATATTAGCTCTTCATTATTTAGGATGTGTCAAATAGGATGCTAGTTCAGCAAATACTTTAATGTTCAATGTATGGTTTATTAAATATTTGTTAAATATTTTAGCCAATTTTCTCTGTCTTTATAAGTTTAAACATGGTTGGTAACTGAATCTGTGATTGATGGTTCAGGAGCTTGCCATACCTCATAGTTAGCAATAAATTTTCATTATGGATTTCTTACAGAAATGAAGAGTGTGATAAACTAGCCCAAATCTGTCCTGACCTTAACACAGTTCCTGGTACAATTCTCTAGTGAATTGCTTCACTTTCCAAAAGGGGACACTCCATCATAGTTCCAGCACATTGTGAGTTCTGATTAATTATTTAAAGTTTCATTACAATGTGACATGAGCACTCATGAACTGTGGCATATTCTATGAGAGATCAGCTTGAAAAGCACTATTGTGCTCAGTCATGCAGATGTTTACCTACATACTAAGTCTAAAGCTGTTTTCTATTGTCCCTGACCAACTGGCTACAGGGGGAGCTGGGAGCAGTTCAGCTGGCCCCCTTTCCATGCCACTGTCATCCATCAAAAAACAACTCTGCCTATTCCTTCTCAGTCCTATACCAGGTGCTGGTCTACAAAGTCCCTGCTCTCAGGGTGAAGGCACCATAAACAAGACAATACTGCCCTGACTGGTTTGCTCAGTGGATAGAGCGTCGGCCTACAGACTGAAAGGTCCCAGGTTCAATTCCAGTCAAGGGCATGTACCTTGGATGCAGGCACATCCCCAGTGTGGGGGTGTGCAGGAGGCAGCTGATTGATGTTTCTCTCTCATCGATGTTTCTAACTATCTATCCCCCTCCCTTCCTCTCTGTAAAAACTCAATAAAACATATTTTTTTAAAAAGACAATACTTTGCTGTAATAAGTGTCAGTCACTTATCAAATACTTATCCAGAACCTACTCCATGCCAGGTGCTCTCTAGAGACACAACAGTAAATTGAACAAACAAAAATATTTTTAAATGTATCTTTATTGATTTCAAAGAGGAAGAAAGAAAGAGGGAGCAAGAGATAAAAACATCAATGATGAGAATCATTGATTGGCTGCCTCCTGCATGGTCCCTACTGGGGATTGAGCCTGAACCTAGGCATGTGCCCTGCCCAGGAATCGAAACGTGACCTCCTGGTTCATAGGTCAATGCTCAACCACTGAGCCACACCAGCCAGGTGACAAAAATATTTTAATGTGCCATAATGTGCACAGGATGCCATGGAAACCTAGACAAAGAAGATTTAAATAGACTAATAGACCAGGGGTCAAGGAAAGCTTTTCAGAGGAGATAATACTTTAACAGAGTTTGGACAGAAAAAGAGAAACGATACTAAATAGTCATTCTAGGCACAATGAGGGAGGGGTGAAGCTGCAGGATACATTTGGGAAACTATGGGTGGATTATTATAACCCCTTCTTTATCTGAAAACTATAGCATGTCATTGAAAGTTTTTAAATAAATGTCATGATTGTATTTGCATTTTCAAGTGCTCACTCTGCCTGCAATACAGATAATGGACTGTGGAGAAGACAGAAGAACAATTAAGTAGCTGTTGTCATAATCCTGATTGCAGAGTAGGAATGGATAAGATAAGGTTTATACAAAACATACTACAGGCCTTTGCAACTGATTAGGATAATGAGAGGAACCGAGAAGACTTCCAGGTTTCTGGCTAGAAAGGCTATTACTTGGGTCCTTGGTGCTGATGAAAACTCTACATCACCCAAACACCGGGAAGCTTTTACAGTGCATTCATGAAATCTAAGATTAGGTTACCTTCCCAGCCACTTGGGCTCAACATTGACCTCCAAGTTAAAGAAGGTGAGTTATTCCTGGAGACAGTAAGTGACTGTTAGCTTTGTGAGGGCTTTGATGACTATGGAGGAACAGTTTATCAACACGGATTCAAGGACTAATTATTATCTTCATTTTGGCAACATAACCTGCAGAAGCAATTGAAAAAGAAGCCGAGCCCTAGCTGATTGGCTCATTGGATAGAGCGTCAGCCTGCAAACTGAAAGGTCCTGGGTTTGATTCTGGTCAAGGCCACATGCTCAGGTTTCGGGCTTGATCCCCAGTAGGGGGTGTCCAGGAAGCAGCCAGTCATGATTCTCTCTTATCATTGATGTTGCTAACTCTCTCTTCCTCTCCCTTCCTCTTTAAAATCAATTTTAAAAATCTCTATATATAAAAGCCCAGTGACTGGAACAGCAGAACGACAGCACAACTGGTGGTTATGATGTGCATTGCGGCCTGATCTGGGCCCCGATCAGCCCCCAACACTCCAATTGGGGCCGGGGTCAGTGGGCCAACCACCCACGGCCCCTTCCTCCCCCCCCCCCAAGTTGGCACTCCCTGATGGGCTCCTACCAGGGTAGGCCAGCTAGACCCCACCTGTGCACAAATTTGTGCACCTGGCCTCTAGTATATAATAAAATAAGTTTTTTAAAAAAAGAAAAAGAAGTTGAAAAATAAAACTAAATTATGAAAGCTGGAATTCTGATTAAATCTTATACTTTAGAAAGGATTAATTAGGAGGCACTAAAATAACTAGAACTATAAAACCCCTTAGACCATGTAACTTCAATTGATTAAATCAGAATATTAAATATTTTTTAATATAGTGCTTGAGAAAACAGCTCTAAACTGTAATTTAAAAAAAAACTTTAAAAAGCAGAAAAAAAAACACGTGATCAATGCTTTATTGCAATTTTATTGTTTTAAATACAAATTTGAGTCTAATTTATAAGAGCAGAAACCAAGATGGCGGCATAGGTACACACCTGAATTTGCTGCCTCGCACAACCATTTCAAAACCACAATGAAAAGAATAAACATGCACCACCCAGAACCACAGGAAGGCTGGCTGAGTGAAAATTCTACAACTAGAAAGAGAAAAACAGAGAGACTCGGAGGAGGTGCAGAAGTAAAGTGCAAAGGTAAGGAGGCATGCACGGAAAGGGCTCGAGAGAGGGCTGGCGACTGAGGACGCGGTTATCTTTTTCATTCCAGAGGGCGGCTCTAAACTCCAGTTCTGGGCAAGTTTCTGGGAACCCAGACTCATATGGGGAGAAGCTGAACTCTCTGGCACCGGGAGGAAATCCAGAATGGCTTTCTCTTGGCATTGCTTACAACAAATACCATGGGACACTGAGACCCTGTGCCTCCTAGAGCAGACTGAGGATCAGCCATAGCTGTTTGCTCCGACCTGTTGATTTCCCAAGACCCCACCCCACCAAAGCTGCAGAGACTTCTGCATATAAAAGGCTGGGTAGCCTCAGGCAAAGGCTAAATTAGCACCTCCTTAGAGATTCAAGAGCCAGTGTACCCAGTGGTCAGAGCAGGACCACCCAGATTACAACTCCTCAGATCCACAAGGGACACACTCAGGGGGCAGACTCAGTGAACACCAAAGCCCCACTGAAGCAAGTCTTACCCCATAAGGGTGTCTCCAGCACAGAAGTTCTCCCACCATAGACACAGCTGATTCTCATAGCCAAGTGGTTTGGAGGTCAATTTCTCCCCGTGATAGCAACAACAATCAAGGCTTAGCTACAACAAGACTGTGCACAAAGCCTACAAAGGGGTGTGCACCAAGAGTGTCTACCTCAGGTGATTGGGGAGACTGAGCCACTCGGCCCTATAGGACACCTAGCACAGAAAGCCACTCTATCAATGCAGGAAAGCAGCCAAAATGTGGAGACAAAGAAACAGGTCACAAATGACAGAAATGGAGGAAAGCAAACAACTGGATATAGAGTTCAAAACCACGGTTATAAGGTTTTTCAAGAATTTTCTAGAGACTGTCAATAAATTTAGTGAGACCCTCAAGGATATGAAAAAGAACCAGCTAGAAATTAAGCATACACTGACTGAAATAAAGAATAATATACAGAGATCCAACAGCAGACTAGAGGATTGCAAGAATCAAGTCAAAGATTTGAAATACAAAGAAGCAAAAAACACCCAACTGGAAAAGAAAAAATAATCCAAAAATATGAAGATAGTGTAAGGAGCCTTTGGGACAACTTCAAGCGTACCAACATCAGAATTATAGGGGTACCAGAAGAAGAGAAAGAGCAAGATATTGAAAACCTATTTGAAGAAATAATGACAGAAAACTTCCCCTACCTGGTGAAAGAAATAGACTTCCAAGTCCCGGAAGCACAGAGAATCCCAGACAAAAGGAATTCAAAGAAGACCACACCAAGACACATCATAATTAAAATACGAAGAGCAAAAGACAAATAGAGAATCTTAAAAGTAGCAAAAACAGTTAGTTACCTACAAGGGAGCACCCATATGACTGTCAGCTGATTTTTCAACATAAACTTTGCAGGCCAGAAGGGAGTGGCAAGAAATATTCAAAGTGATGAATAGCAAGAACCTACACCAAGATTACTTTACCCAGCAAAGCTATCATTCAGAATTGAAGGTCAGATAAAGAGCTTTACAGACAAGAAAAAGCTAAAGGAGTTCATCACCACCCAAATAGTAATAAATAAAATGCTGAAAGGTATCCTTTGAAAAGAGGAAGAAGAAGAAAAAGTAAAGATAAAAATTAACAACAAATACATATCTATCAACAAGTGAATCTAAAAATCAAATGAATACAAAATCTGATGAATAGAATAAACTGGTAAATAGAATAGAATCAGGGGCATAGAAAGGGAATGGACTGACAATTCACAGGGGGAAAGGGTGTTGGGGGTGCGGGAAGAGACTGGACAAAAATCTTACACCTGTGGATGAGGATAGTGGGGGGAGGGTAAGGACAGAGGGATGGGAACTGGGAGGAGGGGAGCTATGTGGAGGGGCGGGGAGGAGGAACAACTGTAATAATCTGAACAATAAAGATTAAAAAAAAAGATAATTTGTCACATATACATACTTATTCCCTAACTAATGGTAATCATTTCTCTTATGGATTCTTGCAATAGCTTGCAAATTGGTTTCTCACTACCTGTCTCAGTCCCCTCCACCTCACCCTGGTCTGTTCTGCTTCAAACCCAGTGAACACAGACTGATCAAACTAAACACAACCATGACATTGTCTTTCCCTTAACATATTTTGAATGGTGACTATAACTATAGGAAAAAGTCCAAACTCCCCAGCATA
Organism: Murina feae; assembly: GCA_004026665.1. Classification (NCBI taxonomy): domain Eukaryota; kingdom Metazoa; phylum Chordata; class Mammalia; order Chiroptera; family Vespertilionidae; genus Murina; species Murina feae. The sequence goes on from PVJC01033963.1 coordinate 11,501, forward strand.
TCAGTAAGGGGCTTAATGATTTGAACCCATCACTTCCTGCACATGACAGCATCTTACCCCTCCCTCTAGTCTTACCATGTTTCTTTTGTCTCAACCTGGAATGCCTTCCCTGAGGCTCTACATTGGAAAACTGGCACTAAGCTTCTAGACAGAGCCCATGCATTGTGTCCTCTGTTATGTATTCCCACTCCCACCTACCCTGGAAAAATCTCAAATTGCACCCTGTCTCTGCCTCTAGAGCACATGTTCATTCAAGCATTCGCTTTTTAAAAATATATTTTTTTTTTATTGATTTTTTTACAGAGAGGAAGGGAGAGGCATAGAGAGTTAGAAACATCGATCAGCTGCCTCCTGCCTGCCCCCTCCTAGGGACAGAGCCTGCAACCAAGGTACATGCCCTAGACTGGAGTGAAACCAGGAACCCTTTAGTCCACGACCTGACGCTCGATCCACTGAGCCAAAACGGTCAGGCCAAGCATTAGCTTTCGTCAATAGTTTTAAAAGTTTGTTCACGTGCCTATAAATCTGACTTTAAGCTCCCGAGGCCAGTAATTTTGTTTTATATTTGTGCTTCCAGCCTCCAACAGAGCATCTCCTTGAATCAAGAAGAAATCAATGAACACCTCCTTGAAGCTGCCCTGACCATTCCCTAGGCAGTTAATTGGTCCCTTCCTCTGTCCTCCTTTAATACTTTTCATATATTCACAGGATGGTACTTGTTGCTTTATATGTATATCTTTCCAGTATAGTCAGTGAACAGAGATCATTCCTCCCTTTTTTGTAGTTTTCAGACCTAGCATAAAACAAGCCTTCAAGAAGTACTTATCAAGAAAATGAAAATCTTGAAAGCAGCCTTTCAAACATGTAGGTGGCACTATATTTAATATGTTTACTGCCAAACACTTGATTTAAAAAGACTGGGATATTTATTTATTTATTTATTTATTTATTTATTTATTTCCTCACCTAAGGATATTAATTTTAGAAAGAGAAGAAGGAAGAGAGAGAGAGAGAGAGAGAGAGAGAGAGAGAGAGAGAGAGAGAGAAACATCAATATGAGAGAGAAACTTCTATCTGTTGCCTCCAGTACCCAACTGACTGGGGACTGAACCCACAACCTAGATATGTGCCCTGACTGGAAATTGCACCTGCGACCTTTTTTGGTGTATGGGGATAACGCCGCAATCAATTGAGCCACCTGGCCAGGGCAAACCTGGATTTTTTAAAAAAGTGATATGAAAAGACTAGAAAAATGGACCAAAACTAGCTGGGTTAAAGTGAACAGAAAGAGGTATAAAGCTCCAAATTTAGGTACACATTAAGTGTTTATTTGCAAGGTGAGAGAACTGAGCCAACAGAATATGAGTGAAAATAAAGAAACCCACTGCTACATAGTAACAAAGCATAGTAGCTGCAGCAAGAGAGGTGAGCCCCATCGCATTATAGGCTCTTCAGATAGATCTTGGGTATTGTGTAATTGATGGCACATATTACTGGTACCAAAACGGAGAAATTCTAGAAGTGGGTAAACAGGCTCACAAGTGGCCTGAAAACTGTGAAAATGAGGAGCAGTTAAAAGGATAGAAGTACCACCCTGGCCGGGTAGCTCAGTTGGTTAGAGCATTGTCCTTATATGTACGCCAGTGTGGCTGGTTCCATCCTCGGTCAGGGCGCAAACAAAGAACGCACAAATAAGTGGAACACCAAATCGATGTTTCACTCACTCTCTCGCTTCCCCTAAAAATAATATATAAAAAAAATTGAGTCCGTAATCCATGCATGTGCCCTGACCGGTAATCCAACTGTGACCTTAACGTTCATAGTTTGATGTTCAACAACTGAGCCACACCAGCCGGGCAATATATAGAAAAATATTTATTTTAAGAGAATAGGAATATCTAGCTTGGGGAAATAAGTGGAGAAGATGGGGGAGAATAAGAAGTGTTAGCTAAAGGTATACAGATTCCAATTCAACCTCATTTGGATCATTAGTGCTTATACATCTTCCTCATTTAACAAAACAGGAACCTGAAGCCCGGAGTTTAATCAAATGCCTGAAGTCAGCCAGCTAACAGAGTTAGGACGTAGTAAACTGAGGTTCTTTAACCTTCTGCTAGAAGGGTAAGCTTTTTAAAATGATTCTTATCCTTATAGCATTTTTTTCTTTAAAAAATACCTAATTATATTAGCAAATGCATTTTTGGTATGTTGTACATCTCAACTAGTCATGAGCTCATCACTGGAAATGTTTGGGGAGGCAACGCTCATCAGAGATAGAAAGTTTTGTATTAGGTTGGATTTTAGGCTTTTGTCACATCATATACTAAAATTGAAAATTTTATAAAATGTAATTATTTGGATTAAGGTATAACTACTTTATAATTATGCAGTGTAGTTTTGGCTCTTCAGTCAAAAATTGTCTGGGTTCATATTCCTGCCACGTGACTTATCAGCTGGAAGGCCTTTGGCACATGATTTAACCTCTCTCGGCCTCAGTACCCTCATTTGTAAAGTAGAGATAATAACTCATAAAGATATGATGAGGAATAAATAAGATTATATGCGGCAACAGAGCCAGCAAGTGTGGGAGTGGAACAAATTGCTAAAGGAGAGGGGAGAAAAGATTTAAGGCAGAACCATGGAGAAGACTAACATTTAATTGTGCTGCTGGTTTGAATAGTATTCCCCCAAAATTCTTGTTTGCTAGGAACCTTAAAATGTGACCTTATTTGGAATTAGGGTCTTTGCAGATATAATCAAATTGAGATGTTATTATACTGGGTTAGGATTAGGGCCCTAATCTAATTACTGGTGTGTGTGTGTGTGTGTGTATGTATATATATATATATATTTTTGATTTTTTACAGAGACGAAGGGAGAGAAATAGAGAGTTAGAAACATTGATGAGAGAGAAACATCGATCAGCTGCCTCCAGCACACCTCCTACCAGGGATGTGCCTGCAACCAAGGTACATGCCCTTGACCGGAATTGAACCTGGGACCTTTCAGTCCGCAGGCTGACACTCTATCCACTGAGCCAAATCGGTCAGGGCTGGTATTCTTATAAGAAGGAAATTTGGACACAAAGATACACAGAAGGAAAATAATGTGAAGATGCAGGTAAAAGAACATCACCTGACGGCACAGAGATACAGGAAAGAAGGCCAGGTGATGACCATGGCAGAGACTGGAGTAATGCATCTACAAGCTAAGGAACATCAAAGATTGTTGCCAACCACCTGAAGCCAGAAAGAGATATAGAAGTATCCTCCCCTAGGGCCTCCAGAGAGAGCATGGCCTTGCCGACAACTTAAGCTAGGACTTTTGGCCTCCAGAACGGTAAGAAAATAAATTTGTTTTAATCCACCCAGTTTTGGGTATTTTGTGGTGGCCTCCCTATAAAAGAAATATAGAAGGAGAGCAGACAGGATGGGTAATAATAATAATAACACTTTGTGGTTTCAAAATCACTTCACAAATATGTCAATTGATCCTCACAAAGACCTGAAGTAGCAGGACAGTTTACAGATATGAAAATGGATGATCATAAATATTAGGCTTGATAGAAGGTGGCAGAAACAGAATTTGAACCTGAGTGAAGGCTCCTGTTCAAACAGCGACTCTGGTAAGCGAACTGCTTCCTCCTGCCTCACTGGCTTTCGAGTTTCCTTTCCCATCCCAACTCCAGTTTCACCCTCTTCCCTCGGGCACCCTGTTTCAGTTAGGGTCACTGATCAGTAAGTTCTACTAACATTATATTGTCCGCATCTATGCATTGCACAACTTTAACTCTTACTGTGTTAACCTTATCCTTGTAGGGAGGTGCAAGCATCCACAGCAGATAAGACACACTTGGTGAAAACATGTCATTCCTCTTCCCAATAACTTAAAGACAAGGCAGCAACCCATCCCAATAAATAACTCGTCTCCATAGCAATTTCAGCAGGAAACAAATAGAGCTGTCAAACGATGACGTTGTAAACAACCTATGGTGTGCGCACAGCTCCTCAGGAACGCTTCTTCCTCCATCGACCATGACTTATGCTACTTTAAACTGACTTCTTTTGTAGTAAAATGAAGACTTTCAGCGGAATGACTATCAGAGAAAAAGTTGTCTATACGTATGATTCTCTAAAGTATCAGTAGTACAGGCTTTGAACTCATTAGTTTTAGGGTCCAATTCGGCCTTGCTGTTGGGACAGCGGGAACGTAACTGAATCTCCGAGTTTCGGTTTGCACGGGTAAGAAAACACCTGTTCTCTGCATTTCTTGAGAAGCATAGGTTATAGGCAAACCACCGGACACTGCAAAATTTGCTCATGACAGCCCGAGTCAAAGTGTTTCAGCTTTTGCCTCCTTCTCTTGCCACTTTTTTCAGCTTCTGGGCCACAGCGTGGAGGTGAGACATCTCGCCGTAGACTTGCAAAGGGAGCCTCCAGCCGCGCCCCTGGAGGGCGTGTCCGGCGGGGAGGACCCGGGTGGCCCCGCCCCACTCGGGCGGCCGGCGCGCCTGATCGCCTCGCTCACCTCGTCCCCGTGCCCCCCGCACCCAGACCAGCGGCGGAACGCGCATTCCTTCCTCCTTAGCCCCACGGACCGCGCCGCCTGCGAGGTGTGGGTCCCACGCGGGTGAGGCACAGCCTGGGACAGCCCGGGCCGGCGCGCCGCGGCCACGCGAGGCCCCCGCTGCCGCCGCCCCGCCGCGCCCCGCCCCCTCAGACCCGAAGCGCCGAGGCCCGCGGGTCCGCGTCTACCTGGCCGCCGTCAGCCATGCCGCTGTACGAGGGCCTGGGGAGCGGCGGGGAGAAGACCGCGGTCGTGATCGATCTGGGAGAAGCCTTTACCAAGTGAGTGGCCGGGCGCCGGCTGCGGTCGTCTGGGGAGAAGGCGGGGGGCCGACACCAGGCCCGGCCCGGCCCTCGTTGCTATCACGGTCCCACTCCCCCCGTGGTGGCCCCTGTGATTCCGCCGTGGGCGATGCCAATACCGAGGGTCTGATGGGCGGCCGGGTTCGGCCTCCCAGGGAGGCCCAAGCGGCTTGGGGAGCACTGCCTTCGCCGATGCGCCGGGGGGTCGGGTAGTTACCCCAAACTGAGCAGACCCTTTGGGATGACCCCTGCAGGGATGACAGCGGGGAGCTAGACCCCGCTTCCCCTGGGCTTTCCAGCTCCGGAAGCTGGCAACCGAGTCGTCAGCTTGATGACCTTCTCCATCCTTACACGCTGAATGGAGCGCCTGTGGGTGCTGGGGACCCAGTATGTCTAAGACGGGGCCATTGCTCCCCAAGAGCAGGGAGTCAAATTAGGGAGACTGAACACATCAGAGCGGTGGAAACCTATAGATGAGACTTGAGATTGAACCCCCCCCCCAAAAAAAACCCTCTTAGATTAGCAAAATTAACATGTTTTAAAAGGCCACTTGTAAACACTAATGTTTCTCAGCCTTTCGGACGGCATAGATCCCTTTGAGGACCGAATGAGAGCTACATACACACAAACCTTAATGTACTTGCACGTGGTTTCAGGGGTTGGTGCATCTCACAGTGGTCCTTGGACTCCAGGTTGAGAGCCCATGTACTGGGCTCAAGACAGAGGAGAGTGACCACCAGAATTGCATCTTGTATGTATTTTGCACGGATACATTTGAAAATCTTCATTTGCATAAAATCTTAATTCCTAACATGTAGTAGGTATTTAATAACTTTACTGAATAAACTAGAGGCCTGGTGCATGAAACTCATGCACGAGGGCAGGGGAGAATCCCCTCAGCCCAGTCTGCACCCTCTCCAATCCAGGACCCCTTGGGGGAATGTCCGAAAGCCAGTTTACCCCTGATCCCCAGGACATCCCTCTCACAATCCGGGACCACTGGCTCCTAACTGCTCACCTGCCTGCCTGCCTGCCTGGTCACCCCTAACTGCCTCCCCGCTGGCCTGGTCGCCTCTTACTGACCCCCTCTGCCAGCATGGTCGCCCCTCACTTCCCCCCTCTGCTGGCCTGGTTGCCCCTCACTGCCCTTCCTCCCCTGTCCCGCCTGCCTGGTTGCCCCATGCAGCCTACTGCTCAGTCATTTGTTCACCCCTCACTGCCCCCCCTGCCAGCCCGTTCACCCCACACTTGGTTTGTTTGGTTGTTCCTCACTAACCCCCTGCCTGCCTGGTCACCCCATATAGCCTGTTCGGTCATCTGTTCGGTTGTTTCAGTAGTGATAGTCGCTTAGGCTTTTATATATATATACTAGGGGCCTGGTGCACAAAAATTTGTGCATTTGGGAGGTCCCTCAGCCCGGCCTGTGCCCTCTCGCAGTCTGGGACCCCTCAGGGGATGTCCACGTGCTGGCGTGCTTGGCCAGGTTGGGTGAGGGGCTGATGGCTGTTTGCAGGCTGGCCAAGCCCCCATTGTGGACCCTCACCTCATTGGGGTGTGGCCAGCCTGGGTGAGGGGCTGAGGGCTGTTTTCAGGCTGCCCACAGTTTCTACTGGGGTACCTGGCCAGCCTGGGTGTGGAGGTGAGGGCCGTTTTCAGGCTTTCAGGCTGCCCACAGCTCCCATTGACCCAACTTCCCAGCAAGGCTGGCTGGAATCAGGTTTCTGGGGTTTATTTATTTTCTGTAATTGAAACACTGTTGCCTTAAACTGAGGCCTAGGCAGGTAACAAAGCCTCCTGTTTGCTTCAGCTCTGTGGCTTCTATAATTGCAACTATGTTGCCTTGAGCAGAGAGAGGCCCAGCCAGCCTAGGCAGACAGTTTACTCCTGGTGCAACGGAAGCCTCCTGTTTGATCTAGTTCCATGGTGGTTGGCCTCCATCTTGACTGGATTAATTTGCATATAGCTGCTCTGATTGGCTGTTGGGCGTGGCTTATGCATCCCAGGGAAATGGTCAATTTCAATATTACTCTTTTATTAGAATAAATAGAGAGAAGGTCAAAAGAGCCTATTTACGAATTGAACCTCAGGTGCACCAGAATTGAATTAAACAGTCCTTGTATTGAATACTCCATTCTCTTACTATTTGATGCAATATCTTCCCTTGTTTACATTTTTAAAAAATATTTTTATTGATTTCAGAGAGGAAGAGAGAGGGAGAGAGAGAGAAACATTAATGACGAGAGAGAACCACCAATCGGCTGCCTCCTGCACACCCTCCACTGGGGATGGAGCCTGAAATCTAGGCATCTTCCCTTGACCGGAATCGAACCCAGGACCCTTCAGTCCTCAGGCCTATGCTCCGTCGACTGAGTCAAACTGGCTAGGGCCCTTGTTCACATTTTTAAATTTACTTTTAAAGGTTTATTTCTAGCATAATAAACATCTTGAGGCTGACGCCCAAATATAAATATGTTAAGGAAATGAGAAGCAGAAAGCTGCAATACAGGAAGATCACTATTGACAAAGAAACCAGTGATAAGATGAATCTATAAAGTAAAAGAAAAATTGAAGCTGACTAATGAGTTACATCCTGGGAAATTTGAGGAACACTGATGCAAGTAAACATGGAGATGTGGTTAGTAGAAGATGGAAAGAGCTATTTGGAGATAAATAGGAGGAGAGCAGTACTGCAGACTAGACAGGACAAGATAA
>PVJC01033964.1:0-19076 GCA_004026665.1 Murina feae
ACTCCCTTTTGACCCAGTGATCCCACTTCTGGGAATATATCCTAAGAAACCAGAAACGCCAATCAGAAAGGACATATGCATCCCTATTTTCATAGCAGCACAATTTACCACAGCTAAAATTTGGAAACAGCCTAAGTGCCCATCAGCAGATGAATGGATTAGAAAACTGTGGTACTTCTACACAATGGAATACTATGCTGCTGTAAAAAGGAAGGAGTTCTTAGCATTTGCAGGAGCATGGATGGAGCTGGAGAACATAATGCTAAGTGAAATAAGCCAGTCAATGAAAGAAAAATATCACATGTCCTCACTCATCTATGGATAATAATAACCATTATAAAATGGTGAACAAAAATAGATACAGAGGCAGAGCAGCATCAAACAGACTGTGAACTTACAGAAACAAGGACAGGGAGGGTTCGGAGGGGGTAACAGATCAACCGAAGGACTTTTATGCATGCATTTAATCATAACCAATGGACACAATCACTTGGGGGGTAGGGGAGGCTGGGGGAAGGGCAGGGGGAAAAACAGATATATGCACTAATCTTTGTAATACTTTATGTAATAAAAAAATGGGGAAAAAAAGAAATAAAGAGTCATATAGCTGCAATAAAAAACACCGTGGAAAGATCCAAGATGGCTGTCGATGGGACAATAGGCTGCAAGATTGTGTATGAGTGAGAGAACGAAAGAAGAATGTGTGGACGTGCAGGGCGTGTCTGTATTTGTGAGTGAGGGACAGCTAAATTCCAAGGGACTATTGAGGACTGGCGGAACAGCCAACCCTGACTGGGAAGCCTTTACTGCGGCTAAAATCTCTCCTGGAGTAGCTGGCTCTGCCACTGAGGCTGCTCCATATTGAAAGGGAGACCAGCTGTGATTTGAAGCCCAGCCTTACCTTCCACTGGGGAGATCTCAGATACCTCCTGGCACCATACAACCACAACTCCGGGGGACCAGTTACCTCAGCTACGAACACATGAATATTGGAACTCCAGCCTCCCTGACCACAGGCACCTGGGAGGTCTGCTCAGTGGGAGACAAAGCAGTGCAGAAAATGCAGACAGGTGCTGCGCTTTTTCACAGAGCAGATACAAAAAACAGCTGAATGAAACAGCACCCACCTGGAACTGGCGAATTAAACACAGTTGGTGAGGGAATCCGAGGATGGAAAAGTCAGGTATCGCCTAGAGAAAGGAGAGGTCTGGGAGCCAGGCTAGAGGGAGAAATGGACGCAGCAGGCACTAGAGTCTCAGAAGAAGAATACCCCCCCACACACACAAAATCCGTGGCTGTTGGGGTCAGTGTAGGCCTTAAATGTGGAAGGGTGTCCACAGGGCTGCTGGGAAAAGGGAACTCTAGATATTAACCCACAGTTGAACTGGGCCTAGAAAGGCAGCCTAAAGTCCTGTACCAGCTGTGCAGAGCCAGGAGGAAAAACACACACAGAGACGCGTGCAGAGTCATGCACAGAGATGTGCACAAAGATGCGTACAGAGCCAGAGGAAAAGTAACGCACAGAGTCTGGGGAAAAGTCGTGTGCAGTGCATAGTAGAGATGCCTTTTAGCCCTAGATATTAAGACAGAAACACTGCCATCCAGGGGTTGTATCAGAAATTAACTCTTGTGTGTAAATACAAATAAAGGCAAGCCGAGAACCAAAGAGAGCAGAGAGATCCCGCCTGCTTGAAAACAGGGTTATGGCTTATGACATAGAGAAGTGGTGGACTGCTGGAAATTTCAATTACATGCTTACTACATGAAAGGAAACAGATGTGCTAATCAGAACAGTACAGAAACTGAAAGACCTTCACTACCTCACATTTTAATTTTATTATCTTTTACTTAAGAAACTAATTTTTTCCTCTCACTTGATTTTACCTTGTTTCTTATTGTATTTTTACTTGAGGCCTGGCGTACAAAATTAGTGCACTGGAGGGGGGTGTTCCTCAACCCAGCCTGCACCCTCTCCAATCTGGAACACCTTGGGGGATGTCCGACTTCCAGACATCCCTCTCACAATCTGGGACTGCTGGCTCCTAACCACTCACCTGCCTTCCTGCCTGATTCCACCTAATTGCTTCCACCTGCCTGCCTGATCACCCCCTTACCACCCCTTCCAGCCCAATAGCCCCCAACTTCCTTCTGTTGCTGATCCAATGGCCCCCAACTGCCCTCTAATTCTGGTCCAATCACCCCAAATGGCCCTCCCCTGCCGGCCTAGTCACCCACAAGTGCCCTCCCCTGCTGACCTGATCTCACCCCCAACTGCCCTCCTCTGCTGGCCGGATGGCCCCCAACTGCCCTTTCCTGCAGGTCTGGTTCCCCCAAACTGTCTTATTCTGCTGGCTTGATGGCCCCCAACTGCCCATCCCTGTTGGCCTGGTTGACCCAACTGCCCTCCCCTGCCGGCCATCTGGTGACAATGTGGGGGCAGATATCTTGTAATGACATGGGGGAGCCCATGTTGTAGCAGCCATCTTGTGATGGCCATTTTGTGTTGACATGGGCAGCCATCTTGTGATGACGTGGGGGTGGCCACCTTGTGAGGACGTGTAGGCAGCAATCTTGTGACGATATGGGGACAGTCATTATGTGATGATGCAAGGGCATGAGGATCATTTTGCATATTACTTCTTTATTATATAGAATATTAAACTATTATTATTAATACTATTGTTTTATCCTTTTTTATTTTTTTATTATTTTATTTTATTTTGGGATTAGTGTTCTACATTCTATTTTTATTTTCCCGTTAGCATTCTTTTACTCTCTCAATTTTTCCTTTGTCCCAATACTCTCTTCCTCACTTTTCCCCCTTTTTCATCCTGTTTCTCTTACTGTGTCCCTGCTTTAGTTTTTCTCTATCCTTTCTTTTTATATCCTGTTAAAAATTGAACTTATTCATGTATCTAATTTCCTCTCCCCTGCTCCATTCCCATAAATATTTCACTGTTCTACACTATCCAAATATTTTTTGCCTTTTTCTTTCTTTCCGTCTTGTTGTTGTTTGTTTGTTGGTTAGGTTTTTTGTTTGTTTGCTTCTTTTTGTGGTTGTTTTTTCTTTATTTATTTCCTTTTTTTTGCTTCTGTTTTTCCTCTCCTCACTTGTTCTCTTGTTCTACTAATAGCTTAACTAATTTCAATCACCAACTCATGCCTATCTCCTCTCTACTCTCCTTTTCCAATAGTAAATGAATACATACATAGATAGATTAAAGAAGGGGGGAAATATATATGTATACGTTTTCTTTTATATATTATGTGAGATATATTTATATTTTTTCTTTGTTGTAGTATTTTACTTTTCTTCTTATACACTCATTCTCTTTCTACCTCCTCTATACTGAAGTGTAGCTATTTACCCATTCATTCAATTCCTTGACCTTACCTTCTGGAAATAAGCTCTGCCTCCTCAGATTCATCTGAGTATTTGCTGCTTAGAGGTTTGTTGTGTGCATTTTTTGGATTAGTTGTTGTTTGTAGTTTGTATTCATCTCTGGGTGTTTGTTGTTTACATTTTTTGGATTAGTTGTTGTTTTATTGGAGTTTTCTCCCCCTATACATAAATATTTTGCCCTTCTTTTCTCTTCTCTTTCCTTTCTCTCTTCTATATTTTCCTTTTCTCAATATCATTTTTGCACTCTTTTCTATTCCCTAATTCTCCTTCCTCTGGTGGTCACCTATATTTTGGGGTATTAGTATTGTGAATAGATTGTGTTTGGTGACCTAGGCATTGTGTCTTGTTGTGTTGTATTTTGTGCCTTTAAGTCAATGCAGGAGAGAGCTACTCAATCAGACATGCTGAGAGGAATGATCATGGGGAGACAAAGAAACAGTCTGCATAAAAAATAAAAGGAGGAATCACCAGAAAAGGAAGTAAATGAAATGGAGGCGAGCAACATGACAGAGAAAGAAATCAGAGCAATGGTCATTAGGTCCCAGAAAAATATGGAAATTCAACAATATGTGTAAGAACCAAGAAGAAATGAACAAGAACCAAGGAGAAATAAAAAATGGCATCGCTATAATAAAGAACTCAAAAGAAAGCATCAACAGTAGACAAGAAAAAACAAAGGACCACATTAGAGAGGTAGAAGACAAGGTAGGAAAAAATACCCAAGCATAACAGCATCTAGAAAAAATATGGAAAAAACAGGAGGAGAGCCTAAGATAACTTTGGGACAATAAGAAACAAAATGAAATCCACTTAATAGGGGAACCAGAAGGAGAGGAAACTGAACAAGGAATAGAAAAACCTGTTTGAAGAAATGATGACAGAAAACGTCCATACTATTGGGAAGAAAAAACTCACACAAGTCCAAGAAGCTCACAGTCCCAAACAACATTAATACCAAAAGATCGATGCCCACACACATACTGTATTTTCCAGCATATAAGACGACTTGGCGTATAAGACGACACCCAACTTTTGAGAAGATTTTCCTGGGTTAAAAAGTCTGGACAAAGACCATATGCAGCACAAAAAGGAGCCAACCAGAGACACTTGCGTTCTCCATCTGGCTCCATTGAAATGAATGGAGTGCGGCCGTTTTTGAGCTCCATCCACCATATGTGGCGACCGCAGATTTTCCAGTCTGGCTTAGAAGTTTCAGCACCTGCCCCATAAGACAACACCCGGCGTATAAGACGACCCCCAACATTTGAGAAGATTTTCCTGGGTTAAAAACTCATCTTACATGCCAGAAAAATACAGTAATTTAATTGGAAAACACTGATGACAAAGAAAGAATCTTAAAGGCTGCCAGAGAGAGACAGAAAGTTGCCTACAAAAGATATCCCATCAAATTATCAAATGATTTCTCAACAGAAACACATCACACCATAAAGTAATGTAATGAAACATACAAAGTCATGCAAAGCAAGAATCCAAATCCAAAAATACTGTTTCTAGCAAGGTTATCAATCAAAATTGAGGGTGAAATCAGGAGCTACACAGACAAAAAAGGACTATAGGACTTCATTTCAACCAAACCAGCAATGCAAGTAATGCTGAAGGGTCTGCTGTAAAAAGAAGAAGTAGAAAGGGAAGAAGGAACACAGGCATAAAGAATAAAAATGGTGACAAGCAAGTACCTATCAATAATAACTTTAAATGTAAATGGATTAAATGCCCCAATCAAAAGAAATAGGGTAGCTGAGTGGATAAGAAAACATAACCCATATATCTGTTGTCTAAACGAGTTGCACCTCAGAACAAAGGACTCACACAGACTGATGGAGAAGGAATGGAAAAAGGTTTTTAAGGAAAATTGAAATGAAAAAAAGGTGGGGTAGCAATACTTATATCTGACAAATTAGACTTCAAAGTGAAGGCCATAACAAGAGATAAGGAAGGTCACTTCATAATACTAAAGAGAGCAATTCAACAAGAAGACATAACGCTAGTAAACATATATGCACCCAAAAAAGGAGTAGCCAAATATGTAAAAAAAAGAAACCAAAAACTTCTGGATGATAGCAAGGGAGAGATTGACATCAATAGAGTCATAGTAGGGGACTTTAATATCCCACTACCACCACTGGAAAAATCCTCTAAACAAAAAATCAGCAAAGAAACTGCAATCCTGAATGACTCACTAAATGACTGCAATCCTAAATGACTGCAATCCTGAACTGACATCTTCAGAAAATTTCACCCTAAAGCCACAGAATATAATCTGTTCTCAAGAGAACATGGGTCACCTTCAAAGATAGACCACATATCTGAACATAGGCAAAGTCTATTCAAATTAAAGAAGATAGAAATCATATCAAGCATCTTCTCAGATCACAATGGTATAAAACTAGAAATCAAATACAATAAAAACAATAAATATCAAACACCTAGAGGATAAATAGCATGCTATTATACAATGATTGGGTGACCAAAGAGATCAAAGAATAAATAAAAAGCATCATGGCAACAAATGACAATGAAACCACAACAATCCAAAATCTACAGGACACAGTGAAAGCACTCCTGAGAGGGAAATTCATAGTTCTACAGGCCTACCTCAAAAAAACAAGAAAAAATGGTAATAGACCATCTAACTCTACAACTTAAAGAATTAAAAGAGAGCACCAAGAAAAGCCCAGAGTATAGATATAATAAAGACTAGAGCAGAAATAAATGTCAAAGAGAAAAAACAAAAACAACAATACAAACTCTGAAAGGACAATCAAGATTGATGAACCTCTAGCCAGGCACACCTAGAAACAAAGAAACAGGACCCAAATAAACAAAATCAGAAATGAAAGAGTTGAAATAACAACAGACTCCACAGAAATACAACAAGATTGTTAAAAAATACTATGAACAATTCTATTCCAACAAACTGGACAACGAAGATGAAATGGACATATTCCTAGAAAAAAACAACCTCCCAAAACTCAATCAAGAAGAATCTAAAAATCTCAAAAGCCCAATAACAATTGAGGAAATTGAAGTAGTCATCAAAAAGCTTCCAGCAAACAAAAGCCCAGGGCCAGACAGCTTTACTGGAGAGTTCTAGGAAGCATTCAAAGAAGAACTAAAACCTATCCTCTTTATACTATTCCAAAAAAAAAAAAAAAATGAAAAGAAACAGTTCCAAGCTCATTCTATGAAGCCAGCATTACCCTAATAGAAAAACCAGATAAAGACAACAACAATGAAAGAGAATTACAGGCCAATATCCTTCATGAACACAGATGCCAAAATCCTCAACAATATTCTAGTGAATTGGATCCAGCATTACAAATCAGAAAGATCATATGCCATGATCAAGTAGGATGTATCCTGGGGATGCAAGGATGGTACTATATCTGCAAATCAATAAACAAACCTACAATCACATAAGCAAATTAAAAGATAAAAATCACACAGTCATATCAATTGATGCAGAAAAAGCACTTAACAAAATCCAACACCTTTTCTTGATAAAACCCCTATTTTTATTTCTTGATAAAAATGGGAATGGAGGGATCAATGGGCAAAAACTAAAACCATTTCACCTAAGAACGGGAACAAGACATGGATGCCCACTTTCACCCCTCCTGTTCGATATAGTACTGGAAGTATAGCCATAGCAATCAGACAAAAAGAAATAAAAAGTATCCAAAATGGAAATGAAAATGTAAAACTGTCATTATTCACAGATGACATGATAGTGTACATAAAAAAACCAAAAAAACTCATCAAAAAATTATTAGACTTAATAAATCAATTGGGCAATGTAGCAGTATATAAAATTAATGCCAAGAAATCTTTGGCATTTCTATACAACAATAGTAAACTTACAGAAAGAGATATTTAAAAAAATCCTATTTACCATTGCACCAAAAAAAAAAAAAAATTAAGAAACCTAGAAATAAACTTAACTAAGGAGTTAAAAACTGTACTCAGAAACCTACAGGACACTGAAAAAAGAGATAGAGGAAGACATAAACAGATGGAAGAACATACTGTGTCCATGGATTGGTAGAATCAACATTATTAAGATATCCATACTAACCAAGGCAATCTATAGATTCAATGTAATCCCCATTAAAATATCAATGGAATATTTCACAGGCCTAGAAGAAACTCCAAAAATTCATTTGGAATAAAAAAAGAACCCGAATAGGTTAAGCAATCCTGAGAAAAAAAGAACAAAGTAGGTGGGATCTCAATACCAGATATCAAGCTGTATTACAAACCCACTGTTCTCAAACCTGCCAGGTACTGGCATAAGAACAGATGTATAGATCAATGGAATAGAATAGAGAACCCAGAAATTGAACCAAACTACTATGCTTAATTAATATTTGACAAAGGAGGCATGAACATACAATGGAGTCAAGACAGTCTCTTCAATAAATGGTGTTGAGAAAAATTGGACAGATACATGCAAAAAAATGAAACTAGACCACCAACTTATATCATACACAAAAATAAACTCAAAATGAATAAAGGACTTAAACGTAAGATGGGAAACCATAAAAATATTAGGGGAATCCACAGGTATCAAAATCTCAGACATATGCCGAAGCAGTATCTTCATTGATACAGCTCCTAGGGCAATGGAAATTCAAGAGAAAATAAATAAATGGGAATACATCAAAATAAAAAGCTTCTGCGCAGAAAAAGAAATCATCAACAAAACAACAAGAAGGCCCACTGCATGGGAGAACATATTTGCCAATGATATCACTGATAAGAGATTAATCTCCAATATTTACAGGGAACTCATACAACTTAACAAAAGATAAATAACCCAATCAAAAAAATGGGCAATGGACCTAAATAGATACTTTTCGAAAGAGGACATTCAGAAAGCCAAGAGACATATGAAAACATGCTCAAAGTAATTTATCATCTGAGAGATGCCAATCAAAACAACAATGCAGTACCATCTCACATCTGTGAAAATGGCTATCATCAACAAATCAGCAAAGGACAAATGCTGGCAAGGAATTGGAGAAAAAGGAATCCTCGTGTACTGCTGGTGGGAATACTACACTGTGGTGAAAGAATTCTTACAGTTTGAAACAGAATGGATGTAAGTGAGAGCAGTATGCAAAGCAAAATATTCCAGTCAGAGAAAGATAAATATCACATGATCTCACTCATTTGTGGAATACAATGAACAACATAAACGGATGAACAAAAACAGATCCAGAGACAGAGAAGCATTGATCAGACCATCAAACCTCAGAGGGAAGGTAGGGGAGGAAGGGGAGAGATTAACCAAGGGACCTGTATGCATGCATATAGGCCTAATCAATGGACACAGACACCAGGGAGGTGAGGGCATGAGTGGGGGATAGAGGAGGCAATGTGGAGATAAGAACACATATATAATACCTTAATCAGTAAAGAAAAAAATGGAAAAAAGATACATTCTTTAAAATGCAGCTCACTTTTCCCTTGACTAGTTTAGCTTGGCGAGTATTTATGCCATTCACTGCTTGCCCACCATGGTACTTGTAACTGTTAGCCTCCTGTTGCCATTTTGCTAATCCTCTTGGCTACACTTCTAAGACCTCATTGCCTGAAATACTATGTCATATAGCCCTAACACCTGAGAGTAGGGACATGATATAATTCTTTTTTCACTGACCTCTGATAGCAATTATAATCTACTTTAAATTGTTGAATACTTTATTATATGCTATTTTATGTTGTTTTCTAGTTACAGCATGCAACTGAGTCCTATCTCTTCAATTACATAAGATTCTTAAGGGAAGGGACCATAATATATATATATATATATATATATATATATATATATATATATATATATATATATATATATATATATTTGCTTCTTCCATGATACTAGACATTCCAGAAGGACTTAGAACATAACTACTTATTACTGATAAGCAGAGTAGGAGAGGAGTGTTATCTTATTCTTCCTATTTAGACCACAACCAGCAAGCTGACTCAATTTATCTGTCTGTCCACCCACCCAACCATGCATTCATCCATCAAACATTGATTGCTACCTTGCCATAGGCTAGGCATGTACTTTGTACAATCAGTGGGTACAGAAGTAAACACTTGGTTTCTTTTTAATATATATATATATTTTATTGATTTTTTACAGAGAGGAAGGGAGAGGGATAAAGAGTTAGAAACATCAATGAAAGAGAAACGTCCATCAGCTGTCTCCTGCACACTCCCTACTGGGGATATGCCCGCAACCAAAGTACATGCCCCTGACCTGAATCGAACCTGAGACCTTTCAGTCCGCAGGCTGACGCTCTATCCACTGAGCCAAACCAATTAGGGCAACACTTGGTTTCTATTATTGAAGGCTTGGTTGACAAAGACTGCTAAATGCATTATAATATAACATATAATGCTAGAGGTAAAAACAAATAATATTAAAACAGAGGGAAGAGAAATTAGTTCTATCTATGGGAGTTAGGAAGAACTCCACGAAAGTGACAATTACACTGTGCCTTGAAGAAGTAGTAGTTTTCCAGGAAGAAAAGAGATGTGTAGGGTATTCTAGACAAAGGGAACACATGGAAAGGCAGAGGAGTTATGAAAAAGAACTGGCTAGAGCTGGGAATGGTAGGTGATAGGGCTAGAAATGCAGGCTAAAGCCTGGGGAGTGACTTGCATTTTATACGTGAACTAGAGGCCTGGTGCACAAAAATTTGTGCACTCAGGTAGGTTCCTCAGCCCGTCCTATGCCCTCTCGCAGTCTGGGACTCCTCGGGGGATGTCTACCTGCTGGTGTGCCTGGCCAGCCTGGATGAGGGGCTGATGGCCGTTTCAGGCTGCGCACAGCCCCTTCAGGGTTCAGGTCCCTACTGGGGTGCCTGGCCAGCCTGGGTGAGGGGCAGAGAGCTGTTTCAGGCTGCCCACAGCCCCTTCAGGGTTTGGGTCCCTACTGGGGTGCCTGGCTTGAAGCAGATATCTGGGATTTATTTAATTTCTGTAATTGAAACTTTGTTGCCTTGGTCCCCCACTCGAAGCCTGAGTTGCCCCTGGCAACCCAAGGTCCCAGCCTGGCAGGTATCTGGGGTTTATCTTCTATAATTGAAACTTCGTAGCCTTGAGTAGAGCTCAGGGCCCACAGGGCCCTGGCTTCCTCCATTGCCCAGGACAACTCCAGCACCATGGCTGCCACCATCTTAATTGAGTTAATTTGCATATTTGCTCCTGATTGGTTGGTCGGCGTGGCTTATGGGTATAATGGAGTGAGGGTCAATTTGCATATTACTCTTTTATTAGATTAGATGGTTCAATGAATCTAATTTCTACTTCATGTGAAAAGCACTTCCTAATAGAAAAGTTATACTGGAAAGAGGATATTTTAACTGTGAAATTACTATGTAAAATCTATATTATTTAAAGAAGCAAAACCCTGATAACAATCAGTTTTCTGAAAAGTATAAGTTTGGAGGGACCCCTGAGTTAATTCCTCAGTTTCCCTATATTTTTCTTCTACCGAACAGAAAAACAGAATGTTGATTATTCAGAAAAAAATTCTTTTCTGGTCACTAAAATGCATGACAAGTCCACTATAAGACCCAGAAGTTCTGATTCTTCTTTAAAAATGACAGCTTTTTAGTGAGCTATAAACCTCATTATATACAATTCACTCATTTAAAGAGTACAATTCAATGGCTTTTAGTATGTTCACAGAATTGTGTATCCATTACCACAATCAATTTTAGAATATTTTTATCACTCTAAAAAGAAACCCTGTACTCTTTAGCAGTCACTCCTCCTCATTTTTTCCTAAAAACTGGACCTTAGCAACCACCAATTTATGTTCTGTCTCTATAGCTGTACCTACTCTAAACATTTCATACAAGTGGAATATGCAATATGTGATCTTTTGTGACTGGCTTCTTTAACTTAGCATAATCTTTTCAAGGTTCATCCACGTTGTAGCCTATATCAGTACTTTCTTCCTTTTAATTGCCAAACAATATCCCATTGTATGGACAGACCACATTTTACATTCGTAAGTTAATGGTCATTTGTTTTTTGTCCCTACAATTTTAGATTCCTACCAGCATTGTGTAAGAGTTCTAATTTATCCATATTCTTGTGAATACTTGCTATTGTCCATCTTTTTTTATGACAGTCAGCCATCCTAGTGGGTGTGAAGTGGTGTCTCACTGTAGATTTTATTTGAATTAACCTAAAGACTAGTAATATTGAACACTTACTAATGTCTTTATTATTGGCTATTTGTATATCTTTTAATAAATGTCTATTTAAATTGCACATTTTTTTTCAATTGGGTTACTGTTTTTTTATTAAGTTGTAAGAATTTTAAGTGTATTCTAGATACAAGATTCTTACTATCTATATGATTTGTAAATATTTTCTCACATTCTATGAGTTGTCATTCTACATACTAAAGGTATTGTTTGCAGCACTAATATTTTTAATTGTGATGAAGTCTAGTTCATTTTTTATTTTGTCACTTCTGCTTTTTGGGTCATATCAAAGACGTTAATGCCTAACCCAATCAAGGTCACGAAGATTTACTTCTAAGTTTCCTTCAAATAATTTAAGGGTTTTTGATCTATTTTAAGTTATTTTTAAAATCTAAAGTATGAGGTAAAGGTCCAACTTCATTCTTTTGCATGTGGTTACCCAGTTATCCCAGAACCATTTGTTTAAGAGACCATTCTTTCCCCATTCAATAGTCTGAGTATCTTTGTTAAAAAACAGTTGACCATGGATGTATGGGTTTATTTTTCAACTCTTAATCCTATTCCACTGATCTATGTCTTTCCTTATGCCAATAACAGACTGTTTTAATTACTGAAGCTTTTGTAGTAAGTTTTGAAAGTAGGAACTTTGAGTCCTTCAACTCTGTTCTTTTTAAGGACTGTTTTGGCTACTCTGGATACCTTGAAATTTCATGAGAATTTTAGGACCATCATGTCAATTTCTATAAAAAGCCTAGATCCAGATGGTTCCATTAGTGAATTCTACCAAACAGTTAAGGGATAAATAACACCAATTATCTATAATGAATTCCAGAAAAGAGAAGCAGAAAGAACAGGTCCAAAGTCATTTTATGTGGCTAGTATGCCATTATTTTGTATACAGAGAATCCTAAGGATTCTACTAAATAAAACTATTAAAAGTAAAAATAAAAAAGGAGTTTAGTAACATTGCAGGATCCAAGACTTAAATACAAAAATAAATTGTACTTCTATACCATAACAATGAACAATCCAAAAATGAAATTAAGAAAATTCTACTTATACAATACCAACCTAGGAGTAAGTTTAACAAGTAAAAAACTTGCATTCTGCAAACTATAAAACATCATTGAGAGAAATTTTAAAAGATCTAAAGAAATGAAGTCACGATTCTTCAAATGCACATTTTCAAGGCGACTGCCCTAGTAGAGCTAGGAATGGTAGTTCCAAAACTTGATATATGCTGATTGTTACATAAAAGGTTGAAGAAAACAGCTGCAATTTTTTTCTGATGTAGGAATATGCCCTTTAGAAACTTATTTACTTCATCTATTTTGGGTGTTTAACTGCAATTAGCAAGAGGTTCTTGAAATGAGTTCTTATAATTCTATCCACCATTTTCTACAAAGCTGCAGCTGTTGGTATTTATTTAAATTGCCACGGGTAGTTGGCAGTTCAGGACAAGGGCAGTTTTCTGGATATAACTCTGGCATTTAAGAGCAACCCCAGGCAAACAAGAAAAGTAGTGATAAACCCATTTTACTATAATGTTTTTATTAAATTTTTAAATAAAAAAAGAGCATCCCCACCCAAGTCTATAGCCTTTATGATCCAGGATAGTGTCTAACAAGTTTATTCTTACTTTCAAATAAGATACTCTCCCCCTGCAGCTTTTCCAAAATGGTGGTGGAGTAAGTGGAAGCAACACTGAAAGCTTCCAGGACCAAACTGGAATTACAACTAAAATAAAGAAAAATCATTTGGAATAATAAACTGAAGACTAGCTGGAGAAAACCCTAATAACCGAATGGAAAGTGGAGACTGCATAGAGGCTGGTAGGAAGTGTGGAGTTGTGAAAGGTTTGACCAAGCTTCCACAGATAGTAGCTAAAGTTCTGGAGGGATATCTTAGCTGTGGGGGGGTTCCCAGTGAGAACTCTTGGGTCTAAACCCAAAGCTTGGCTACCCAGCCCAAAACATCAGAACCTGAGAAAGCTGCTTTTCACAGAACATCTAGCTGTGGAAAGCAGCAGGGTTGCTGAGTGCCAGAGAGAGACAGCTGGAAATGCAGGCACTCTCTTAAAGGACCAACACACAAAATTTCGTATGCAGCCACTTACCTTGGGCTCCAGCAGAGGGAGGGCAGAGTAAACTAGGGCTGTGTGAGCAGAAGCCAGGATTGGGAGCTCTGGGGTTAAGAGCTCAGAAGGCAGACACCCTTGTTTCCTATGATGAGTCATTTTTTCTTACTATAGAAGGCATCTTTCTCCTGCAGACCTTTACCATCCAGGTAGATTTTGCCTGGGGGTGGTGGGTGAGCAATTGCTCCACCCTATTGGAAAATGCCTTGTCCAACCCTGTGGAGTTTCTGAGGCACATTAAGAGACTGAAAATAACAATCAGCCTGCAAGTAGAAACAATTGCCCTACCCTGTTGAAAACCTCTCACCTCACCCTGTGGTCCACAGCCTGAAGCTAATCAAGACTGAATAACAACCAAACTGCAGGCAGATGTGGCTTTCTGGAAACTTTGAGTCTTTGTCTGATATAATTCAGGGTCAGGTGCCAGGAAAAGCGGGCCTTGGTACACTTCTTGACCCTTTCCAAAGGCACCGAGCCCCTGCAGAGGGAGCCACAGGCTGTGTACTGCTGATAGCTCCACAGGGTACTCAGCGGTAGTCACAAACAGGGTCTGACACTGTCCTGTACCACAGATTGGGAGTCATAGCAGACCGTCCTAATATATAGACACAAACCCAAACAGGCAGCCAAAATGGGAAGATAGAAAAACAAGACCCAAATGAAAGAAGGATAATTCTGAAGAAGAGCTAAATGAAATGGAGATAAGACGTTTATCACACATGGAGTTCAGAATAATGATGGTAAGGATGCTCAACAGCATGAGAAAAGATATAGTAACTATGAAGAATGACGTAGCACTAATAAAGAACACATTGGAAGGAACATACAGCAGATTAGGAGAAACCAAGGATCATATGAGTGAATTAGAAGACTAGGTAGAAAAAAACACTTAATCAGAAAAACAAAAAGAAAAAAAAAAACACAAACAGGAGGACCACTTACGGCAGATGAGGGACAACATGAAACATAACAATTTTCACATCATAGGAATACCAGAAGGTGAGGAACGTGAGCAAGGGATAGAGAACATGTTGGAAGAAATAATGTCAGAAAACTTCCTTAACCTGGTGAAGGAAAAAGTCACACAAGTTCAGGAGGCACTGAAAGTCCCAATCAAGAAGAACCCAAGCCCTGACTGGTTTGGCTCAGTGGATAGAGTGTCGACCTGGGGACTGAAAGGTCCCAGGTTCAGTTCCAGTCAAGGGCATGTACCTTGATTGCAGGCACATCCCCAGTAGGGGGTGTGCAAGAGACAGCTGATCGATGTTTCTCTCCCATCAATGTTTCTAACTCTCTGTCCCTTTCCCTTCCTCTCTGTATAAAATCTATTTTTTTAAAAAAGAAGAATCCAAACAGGCCCATACCCAGACACATCGTAATTAAAATGCCAAAAATTAAAGATAAAGAGAGAATTTTAAAGGCAACAAAAGAAAAGCAATTTATTATTTACAAAGGAGCTCTCATGAGGCTGTCATCTGATTTCTTATCAGAAAAGCTACAGACCAGAAGGAAATGACATTAAGTATTCAAGATAATAAAAAGCAAGGATCTGAAACCAAGATTACTATATCCAACAAGGCTATCATTCAAAATAGATGGTCAAATAAAGAGCTTCTCAGATTTTAAAAAAGGCTAAAGGCACTAATCACCACAAAACCAGCACTGCTAGAAATGCCAAAGGGACTGCTGTAATAAAAAGAAGAAATAGAAAGAAAGATAAACATAAGGATAAAGAATTAAAATGGCAATAAGTAAGTACCTATCAATAATAACCTTAAATATAAATGGCTAAAACGTTCCAATCCAAAGGCATAGGATAGGTGAGTGGATACAAAAACATGACCGAATGATATGCTGTTTACAAGAGAGCCATTTCAGAATAAAGACTCACACTGGATGACAGTGAAGGTATGGGGAAAAAACTTGCCATGCAAATGGAAATGAAAAGAAAGCTGGGGGAGCAATACTCACATCTGAAAATAGACTTCAAAATGAAGGCCATCACAAGAGACAATAAAGGTCACTACACAGTAGTACAGGGATCAATCCAACAAGAGGATATAACCCTGGTAAACATATATACACCCAATATAGGAGCAACTAAGTACATAAAAACACTTTGTGAGGACTTTAAGGGAGAGAATGACAATAATACAGTCATAGTAGGGTACTTTAACACTCCACTGACTTTACTAAATAGATCTTCTGGACAAAAAATTAACAAGGAAACAGAGACTCTAAATGACACACTTGATCAGGTGGATTTAATTGACATTTATAGAACATTTCACCTCAGAGCTGCACAATATACATTCTTCTCAAGTACACATGGGTCATTCTCAAAGACAGACTACATGATAGGACACAAAACAAATCTCTACAAGTTCAAGAAGACTGAAATCATATCAAACGTCTTTTCAGATAACAATGGAATGAAATTAGAAATAAAATACAGTAAAAACACGAAAACATTCAAACACATGGAGGCTAAATAGCATGTTATTAAATAATGAATGGATTACAAACAAGATCAAGAAAAAAATAAAAAACCTCCTGGAAACAAATGTAAATAAACACAAAACAACATCAAATCTCTGGGACACAGCAAAAGCAGTCCTGAGAGGAGAGTTCATAGCACTACAGGCTTAAGTCAAAAAACAAGAAAAGATGACATCAGAGGAATGGCCACTTAAGGGCGCATCTATCTCCTCCCCCTAACATTTCAATAAAATAACCACCTATAATTCAACAAAAAAGTCCCTACTCAACACGGATGCACACTTGAGAGACCTGCATACTGAAACAACTAAGGTGGGCTCCTTGGAATAGGTGGGGATATGAAAGGGAGGGAAGATGAACAGGGATACAGCACAGCAGCGTGTCTGCTGCATAGCATGGAACTGACAGCAGCAGTTACGGGCATTTTCCTCAGTCATCCTGAAGTGCCTGGCTGTTGGAACAGCCACTAGAGTGGCGGCACTGTGTGGTTGCGCACAGTGAGAGAGTGTCTGAATCATGGGGTCACATTGTGACTGGGATCCAAATTGCAGGCATGATCTGCAAGTCAGCAGACACCCTCCCTACAGAGTTGCTCCACATGGCTGAGCCTGGCTGCAGGCTTCAGGCAAAGAAAATAAATTACAGAGCTCTGCCACTGATTAGACTCCCATACATCACTTCCCATTGCCCTTGGAGTAGGTTGGAGGAATGTATTATCTGTAGGCCACAAACTATTACAGTAGAAATACAGTTTCCCTCTGTGACTGAACCCCAGGAAGGGTGCTTGGGCTGGACCCGTGGAGGTCAGGGGTCACCTTTATTGTGAGCGGAAACCAAACCTCACGCCCAAGCAGCAGAGGAGGTATAGCCCTATAGAAGCCACAGAGGCTCAAAACTGTGAGGCCACAGAGGCTAAAAATCTTGCAATTCAGCGCCATCTACTGGAACAGAAGAGAAAGACCTCAGAGATAAATGGGAAAACAACAGCGAATGCCATGAACAACCACCACAACAAAGATGACCAGAAAGAAAATGAAAAATCCCCCCAGAAAACAGGCTGGAACACACGGAATTCAATGAAATGAATGACAGAGATTTTAAGATTGTGGTTCTGGAAATACTCAATGAGATGCAAGAAAATACCGACAGGCAATTCAGCTCACTCAGAAAACAAATCAATGAATAATAAAATGAGTATTTCTCCAAAGAACTTGAATTGTTAAAAAAAGAATATAGCCTAAATCCTGGAAATGAAGCAGAAAATTAAAGAAATTAAATGTGAATTGATGAGCATAGAAAACAAAACCAATCAGTTAGATGAAAGAACTAGTGATATTAAAGACAGGAATCAACAAATGATGCAGAGGGAAGAAGAAAGAGACCTGAGAATAAAGAAATATGAAATAGGCCTATGAGAACTCTCTGAATCCATAAAAAATAACATCAGAATAATAGGAATAGCAGAGAAGGAAGAGAGAGAGTATGGAATGGACACTCTATTAACAAAAATAGTGGATGAGAACTTTCCAAATCTATGGAAAGAACTAGATCCCCGAATTCAAGAAGCAAGCAGAACACCTAGTTACCACAATCCAAAAAGGCCATCTCCAAGGCACTTGGTAATAAAGCTGTCAAAAATGAGAGACAAAGAAAAAATCCTCAAAACATCCAGGGAAAGGAAGGAAGTGACCTACAAAGGAAAACCCATCAGAATTTCACCCAACTTCTCAGTAGACGCTCTACAAGCCAGAAGAGAGTGGAACCAAATATTCAAATGTCTGAAAGAGAGAAATTACCACCCACGCATAATATATCCAGCAAAATTATCCTTTAAATGAGAAGGAGAATAACAACATTCCCAGATATACAGCGGCTGAGGGATTTATTTTTTAATTTTTTAAAAATTATTATTACATAAAGCTTTAAAAGATTAGTACATATATCTCTTTTTCCCCCTGCCCTTCCTCCCGACTCCCCTACCCCCCACTGTTTTGTGTCCATTGGTTATGCTTAAATGCATGCATAAAAGTCCCATGTCTGATCTGTTACCCCCCCCCCCCGCGCCAACGTCCCTGTCCTTGTTGCTATAATTTGACAGTCTCTTTGATGTTGCTCTGCCTCTGAATCTATTTTTGTTCACCAGTTTATAATGGTTATTATTATCCATAGATGAGTGAGGACATGTGGTATTTTTCTTTCATTCACTGGCTTATTTCACTTAGCATTATGTTCTCCAGCTCCATCCATACTCCTGCAAATGCTAAGAACTCCTTCCTTTTTACAGCAGCACAGTATTCCATTGTGTAGATGTACCACAGTTTTCTAATCCATTCATCTGTTGATGGGCACTTAGGCTGTTTCCAAATTTTTGCTATGGTAAATTGTGCTACTATGAGCATAGGGATGCATATGTCCTTTCTGATTGGTGTTTCTGGTTTCTTAGGATATATTCCCAGAAGTGGGATCACAGGGTCAAAAGGGAAATCCATGTTTAATTTTTGAGGAAACTCCATACTGTTCTCCACAGTGGCTGCACCAGTCTGCATTCCCACCAGCAGTGCAGAAGTGTTCCTTTTTCTATGCATGCTCTCCAGCACTTGTCGTTTGTTGATTTGTTGATGATAGCCATTCTGACAGGTGTGAGATGGTACCTCATTGTTGTTTTGATTTGCATCTCTCGGATGATTAGTGACTTTGAGCATGTTTTCATATGTCTCTTGGCTTTCTGAATGTCCTCTTTTGAAAAGTGTCTGTTTAGGTCCTTTGCCCATTTTTTGATTGGATT
>PVJC01033965.1:0-19065 GCA_004026665.1 Murina feae
AGCTAAGATTTGGAAGCAGCCTAAGTGACCATTAGCAGATGAATGGATTAGAAAACTGTGGTACATCTACACAATGGAATACTGTGCTGCTGTAAAAAAGAAGGAATTCTTACCATTTGCAGCAGCATGGATGGAGCTGGAGAGCATTATGCTGAGTGAAATAAGCCAGTCAATGAAAGAAAAATACCACATGATCTCACTTATTTATGGATAATAAAGACCATTATAAATTGATGAACATAAACAGATACAGAGGCAAAACAGCATTGAACAGACTGTCAAGCTACAGCTGGAAGGCTGGGGAGGGTTGCAGGGGGAATTAAGATAAACTGAAAGACTTGTATGCATGCATATGAGCATAATCAATGGACACAAGACACTGGGGGGAGGGGGGGAGGGGGGAAGGTCAAGGGGAAAAATGGAGACTTATTTAACACTCTTTGTAATACTTTAAGCAATAAAACAAAAATTTAAAATAAAAAACCTGTAGCACATTTACACAATGGAATACTATGAAGCTATAAAAAAGGATGTCTTAACCTTTGCGGCAGCAAGAATGGACCTGGAGAATATTATAGTGAGTGAAATAAGCCAGTCAGAGAAAGGAAAAAACCATAAGGTCTCACTAATATGTGGGATCTAATGAACATAATAAAAGGACAAACAAAAGCGAAACCAGAGGCTTCCATTCATGTAACAGACTGGCTGGTGCCCAAGGGGAGCGGGAAGGAGGAGGCTGGATAAAGAAGGTGAAGAAAATAACTAAAGAACATATATGCATGCCCCAAGCACACAGATAATAGTTTGGTAAAGGTCAAGGAAGAGGTAGGTGGGGGAGGCTGCAGGTAGGGAGATAACACACAATGAGGCTGATGCCCACAAGGATGGCTAGTGTAAAAGAAGTTAAACTAAATGCAAACTAACAAGTGTTTGTGAGGCTGTGGAAGATTGAAACTATGTGCTTTGCCGATGGAAATGAAAAATAGTGCAGACACTGTGGACAATGAGATGGCTTCACAAAAAATAAGCAGAATTATTATATGATATAGCAGATCTACTTCTATGTATATATCTAAATGAATTAAAAGCAGGCATTGAGTAGATATTTACATACAAATATTAATAGAAGCATTATTCGCAATAGCCAAAATGTGGAAGCAGTAAAAAAAAATGGTATATACACATAATGGAATATTGTTCACCTTGAAAATGGAATAAAATTCTGATACATGCTACAACATAACTAAATCTCAAAGACATTATACTAAGTGAAATAAGCCAGCACAAAAGAACAAATATTATACGATTCTACTTTATAAGGTGCCTAGAATAGCTAATTCATAGAAGTGTTACAAATAGAATTGTGATGGGCAAGTGCAGGGGGTGAGAGTTGGCTAGTTATTGCTTAATGGGAATGGAGTTTCAGTTTGATATGATGAAAAAGTTCTGAAGGTAGAGATATTTTTGTCAATGCCATTAATTAGTGGGGAAAAAGGGGGTTTAAGGATTGAAAAGAAAAAAACAGAAATATCATTATTCACAGATGATCAGTTTTTTTTTAGATGATAAATTTTAAACACAGAAATCCAAAAAAAACCAACTAAAAAAAGTTATGAAAATTTCAGCAGTATTGTTAGCTCAAATGTATATTAGCAAAATTGGTATAATTTCATACACTGGACTGGTTATAAAATACAATATTTTAAGTACTTTTTAATATCTCAACTGCTGTAGCATATGAAATGTTTTCCAATATTTTAAAGGTTAAATTAATAAAACATCAAAATGTGAAAAAAAAGACTCAATAAAGAATGAGAAATACCATGTTGCATAGAAAAATTGAACATTTGCCCTAACTGGTTTGGCTCAGTGGATAGAGCATCAGCTTGTGGACTGAATGGTCCCAGGTTCAATTCTGGTCAAGGGCATGTACCTTGGTTGCGAGCACATCCCCAGTGGGGGGTGTGCAGGAGGCAGCTGATCAATGTTTCTCTCTCATTGATGTTTCTGACTCTCTGTCCCTCTCTCTTTCTCTCTGTAAAAAATCAATAAAATATATATTTTAAAAAAAGAAAAATTGAACATTTAGCATAGCTATAAAAATATCAATACAATTTTAATAAAAATTACCAAGTTATCTAAAAGGCCTGTAAAGGCCATGACAATTTTGAATAGTAATAAGTAACAGAAACTTGTTAATAAGATTTGAAAATTCATTGACTAATTAAAACAATGTGGTTTCAAAGTAGTGTTAGCCAAATGTATATTTACTAGGCCCGGTGCGTGACATTCATGCAAGAATAGGCCTTCCTTCCCCTAGCTGCTGGCACCAGCTTCCCCCTGGCACCCAGGACCCAGACTTCCCTCCTGCCACCTGCAGGCACCTGGGAACTGGGCTTCCCTCTGGCCACCGGCAGGCATCCAGGATTCAGGCTTCCCGCACAGCCCTGGCTTCATCTGGAAGGTCGTCTGGAAGGCTGTCTGATCTAATTAGCATATTAGGAATTTGTTATTATAGATGCTACAAAATAGAGAGAACTAGTAAAAGACACAAATTTCATGGAAATGTGGCATAAACAGATCTCTGACTATACTGTAAGGTGGTTTTGGCAGGAGAAATGCTAAGCATCAGCAAGAGAAGGATGCATTCTTCCCAAAAATGCTGCTAGGACAACTGGCTCTCCATATGGAGAATGACAAACTAGATGCCTACCTCATACCACACTCAAAAATAAATTCCAGATGGGTTAAATAACTACATGTATAAAGCAAAACATTGCAATATTTATAAAAATATCTATAAAAGTATCTTTATGACATCAATGTGAGAGATTAAAAATAAGACAAACAATATTTTCCCTATAGAGTTAAATAAGAGGAAATCGAGTCTGAGAAAAATATTTGCAATGCATAGT
This sequence comes from Murina feae, assembly GCA_004026665.1. NCBI lineage: Eukaryota > Metazoa > Chordata > Mammalia > Chiroptera > Vespertilionidae > Murina > Murina feae. The sequence goes on from PVJC01033965.1 coordinate 2,916, forward strand.
ACTAATGCAATTTTTGTAGTCATTCTTTTTCTGGAAATGCATATACACAGGAAGACCTGTCAAGGTTTTCAGGTGGAACATTCTTATAAATAGTGGAAAATAAGTAAATTTTGGAAATAATGTACACACACACACATATATGTGTGTATGGAGACATGTACATATATGTGCACATTTTATATGATAGTAATTATAAATACATTTTTAAGACATTGTATTTTCTACTTACAATAAAGTGCTTATAAAGTATAATGGTATTCCCCTTAACTGTGCACATATTCCATATTTGAGAATGGAGAATGCCCAATTATTTAATACTAGAGTCTGGTGCAGGAATTTATGCATGGGTGGAGTCCAGCTGGCCCTACCCCCAATTGGGGTGCAGGGACCAATCTGGGGTGGAGCTGGCTGAGGGGAGTGGCTGCAGGTGGTTGGCCGCCTGGCCCCACCACAGAACAAGGTGAGGGGGTCAATCAGGGATGAGGCCAGCTAGGGGGAGGGACTGCGGATGGTTGGCTGTCTGGCCCTGCACCCTGGTCAAACTCCCAGTGGAATTCCTGGTCTAAGAGATAATTTGCATATTAGCTTTTTATTATATAGGATAGCAGTTATGGCATTTGTTTTAAATTTGGTTCCTTCGGTGTTTTATCATGTGCAGCAATGTTAAATCTATGCTAAGGTTGGGTTAATCAACCTCCTCAATGGTGAGCCCCTATGGAACACCACCAAAGGTAGGGGCCTCACCAGTGGGAAGCTTCCAAGCAGCTCTTCCCCATGCCTCCTGCATGTGCAGCTTGCTAATGTTGGGGCTGCAGATTTTCCAGCTCTTGCTGCTGATGTTCCCATTCTTCCTCCTCTGCAGCAAGGGGCTGATTTAATTACATTTGTCTAGAATCTTCCATTTGTCCTCATTGTTGATCTTGCCTTGAAGTTTTGCATCTTCAACAGTTCTTTTCCTGTTGAATGCATAGGATTCAAGTGAATTCTTGGAAAACTCCTGCCTCTCACTGCTTTTCACCTTCAGGTTTATACTTCTCAGCTTCCATATACTCAATGTCTTTTGTACTCGTTTGTACATATATATTTATATATCTGTATATTTTATTTTTGTTGAGATAAATATAGGATTAACATATCCATATGCACATACAAATATACATGTATAAATTCATTTACATATATTTGTGGTAAAGTTTTAAGTGGAATATGTGAGTTAACTAATATTGTTTAGATCACCTAATCTAATAAAAGTAATGTGAAAATTAACTCTCACTCCTTTACACCTAAGCCATGTCCACCAGCCAAGCCACGCCCACCAGCCAATCAGAGTGGTGGTATGCAAATTAACCCAGCCAAGATGGCGGCCAGCAGCCACAGAGCTAGAGCAAATAGGAGGCCAGTGATGGAGGAAACTGCCTGCTTAGGCCAGCTATGGCCTCCACTCAAGGCAACAAAGTTTCAATTATAGAAGATAAACCCCAGAAACCTGCTTCCAGCCAGCCTCGCTAGGACATTGGGTCAATGGGAGCTGTGGCCAGCCTGCAAACAGCCCTCAGCCCCTTACCCAGGCTAGCCAGGCACCCCAGTAAGGACTGGAACCCTGAAGAGGCTGTGGGCAGCCTGCAAACAGCCATCAGCCCCTCACCCAGGCTTGCCAGGCACACCAGCAGGTGGACATCCCCTGAGGGGTCCCAGACTATGAGAGAACACAGGCTTGGCTGAGGAACCCCCCCTGGGTGCACAAATTTTTGTGCACTGGGCCCCTAGTTGTTTTTATAATGCTAATGATCTAAAAGAATATCTACTAGTGCATTATAAAAAAGCAACATAATTATGGAGAGAAAAAGAATACATTTCAAATGCATGGGTAATGTTCAACTTTCATTAAAAAGTTGAAACAAAATTATACGTTAACATTTGACAAATCTTCTATTCTGCATCTTATTATTGTTATTATTAATATTCAAAATGTTCAAAGTATTTTGAGAGGCATGCTGCATCTCATAATAATGTCCCTTTATGTATTAAATTTTATAATTTATATTTTATTTACAACTAAGTGCACAGGGTCTGCTCTGTGCAATTTTATCTATCCTATATAATAAAATCTTAATATGCAAATCGACCAAATGGTGGAATGACTGGACAATGGTGGTGGGGGGAGTGGTGTGAGTGGGCAGTGCCAGGCCAGCCAAAGTGGGTGCCAGAAGGCAGAGGGAAGGGACAGCAATCAGGGGCCAGCAGTAAGCAGTGGCAGTGGCAAGGTGATGAGGGGCAAGGCCAGAGCTACCCCCGGTGATCAATACATTCAAACAGGGATGTCTTAGAGAGTGGGCCTAAGCCATCAGTCGGACATTCCCTGAGGGCTCTCAGACTGTGAGAGGGTTCAGGCCAGGCTGAAAGAACATCCCTCCCCAAGTGCACTAATTTTCATGCACCATACCTCTAGTCCTATATAATAAAGAGATAATATGCAAACTGATCCTCATGCCCTCACAAGATGGCTGCCTATGACTAGGCTGGCAGGGTGGTTAGTGAGCAACAAGCAAATGACTGAACAAACAGGCTACATGGGACAACCAGGATGCAGAGGGTTAGTGAGGGAAGACCAAATGACAGAACAGCAGGCTGTGTGAGGTGACCAGCCAGCAGGGGGGGTGACAGTTGGGAGTAACCAGGCCAGCAAGTGGGGGCAGTTGGGTGCAATTGGGCTGGCAGGGAAGGGCAATTGGGGGTGATCAGGTTGGCAGGGAGGGCAGTTGGGTGCAACCAGACCATTGGCGGGGAGGGGCGAGTAGTAAGAGCTGACAAGGCCAGCAGGTGAGGGCAGTTGGAGGTGATTAGGCTGGCAGGGGGCAGTGAGGGGTGACTAGGCCAGCGGGAGGGGACAGTTAGGAGTGACCAGCCCAGTGGGGGGCAGTTAGGAGTGACCAGGTCAGCAGACAGGGCATTTGGGGATGCACAGGCCAGCAGAGGGGCATTACAGGGTGACCAGACCAGGGAGGGGCCAGTTAAGAGCAACCAAGCCAGCAGTGGGGGATAGTCAAGGGCAACCAGGCAGTCAGGTAGGTGAGCAATTAGGAGCCAGCTGTCCAGTATTGTGAATCGGACATCTCTCAAGGGGTCCCAGTTTGGAGAGGGTGCAGGCTTGGCTGAGGGCACCCCCTCCTTGAGTGCACTTATTTCTATGCACCAGGCCTCTAGTCCTATATAATAAAAGCCTAAGCTACCATTACAGCAGAACAAACAGAATGACTGGTCACTAATACATGCACTGACCACCCAGGGGCAGACACACAATGTAGGAGCCGCCCCCAGGTGGTCAATGAGCTCAAACATGGGGAGCGCTGTTCAGCCAGAAGGTGAGCTCATGGCTAGCCAGTGCCATGGCAGTGGCAGGAACTTCTCCTGCCTCTGCAGCAACATTAAGGAGCAGTGAGCTGAGCAGTAAGGAGTGAGGGATCCCGGATTGCGAGAGGGATGTCTGACTGCCGGCTTAGGGCCGATCCCTGAGGAGATTGGGCCTAAACCAGCAATCAGGCATCCCCTAAGGCGTCCCAGACTGTGAGAGGACACAGGTCAGGCTGAAGGACCTCCCCCCAGTGCATGAATTTTGTGCACTGGGCCTCTAAAAAAAAAAAAAAAAACATATAAAATACAATTTCTATTCTCTAACAATACCACATAATTATAAGTGATATTTGTTGTGGCATATATAAAAGCCCAGCAATCAAACTGTGGAACCACCAGAACAACCAGCCACTATGATGCGCACTGACCACCAAAGGGGCAGATGCTCAATGCAGGAGCTGCCTCCTGGTGATCAGTGTGCTCCCACAGTGGGAGTGCCACTCAGCTGACCAGGATGAATGGTGCTGCCCCAGAGGGCCGATTCCCCCAGGCCATGTCCCCCACTAGTGCATGAATTCATGCACCGGGCCTCTAGTAAAATATAAATGTACAGGGACAAAAATAATAGACATAAAAAGAGACAATGTAAAAGTGAAAGAATTTGTAAGTTCAAATGGGCCTCAAAAATCATAGAATTTGAGAAGAACAAGGAAGTAAAGTACAAGAAAAGGAAACATGTCAGGAAAGTGGATATACTAGAAACTATTGAAGGGTGAATGATTTAAATGAAGCAGATTTAATATTGGGGACAAAATGAGAGATAACCAGGGATTTAGAAAATGGTACTAAATTATAATAGACCTTAAAAGGAGTCAGAGACATTAATTGTTGATGCATTTATATTTCCTACATGAAATAAATTTAATCTTTATGATTAATTTTTTTGGTTGGCCCCATAATGGGTATTTCTAGCTATCTCCTTAGGAAAGTGGTTCTGTTATCAATTTACTGTTCTTTAGCAGGCTCAGACTTCTGAAGAATGATTTCAGATTGGTCCAGAATGATGATGATACTTCTACCTTTAAATGATATAAATTCTGCCTAACTCTCCACTCCCCAAACCTGTTCTCATAAGAAATAAACTCTGTATATCAATGGAAGTTTAATAATGTCCCAATTAATGGAGCTGGAGATTATTCCCAAATGGTAACATATGGCTGAATTAGTAAATGGGGGTTACTTGCTGTGCTTGATTTTCAGATCTTTTGTTTTTCCTGGGATTTTCTGAATTTATATCTGATTTGGACATCCCTTGGGCTCTCAGAAGACCTCCCACATAATCTTCTCTAATTCCTCCATTTTCCACTCTCTTTCTGGTTTAATTTAGAAATAAATATTTTCTTCTTTTCATAAAACTTTGACTCTACACCTTCCCCAAAAAAGCTATAAATACTTTTTCTCTGAAGCCATACTCTCTGGTGTGGAATATGAGTTCTGTTACTATCATTTATCCTCTGGAAAGTAGTTACATTTTAGATTGTTTCCTCAAGATAGTAAAAGATCAAGTTCATAGTGGTTTTCTGAATATTAAGTGAATTAACACTTATTCAGCAGTTCTGATAGGGCCTAGCAGATGGTAAGTAGAATAATTAATTGCTTGCAGGTTTACTGTCTGGTATTACTTCACATCTTTTCTGGTAACCTTTCACTGATAACCTCTAGGCAGCACCATCAATCTATATGCTGCTGGGGTGTTAGATTGCTAGTACTCATTGCTGCTCTTGCTAATGATAATACCAATTAGATATTAGATCTTTTTACTGAGGAGCAGGTTAGTTATCTCAAAGAATATAATTCTGAATAAGAAGGAGGCAGTTTTCTCACCACTCAGTGAGAGTGGGTATTTTAGGCTTTATGCTAGTTTTAAACTCTAAGAAAGCTTTTATGTCTCATTGTAGTTAATGAGATAAAAAGCAGGAATTTTATAAAAAGGTATTCTGTTATCAGAGTCATGAATAATAAAGTGCTGGAACTCTTCATAATTAAATTTCATGTTAGAAAAGAAGAGACAGGAAAATCGTTTCAGTATAAAGAACTAGAAGAGGGAAAATGTCTACGGAAAATCTATCCAAACTACAGAGAATCAGTGGGTTCAACAAACTGATATGGGAAGAAAAGATTCAACAGAAAGGTGATCTTAAATGTGTGCCAGGTTTCTCCCCGGGTGAGCAGATTGCCTTGCTTAACACTTACAGGTTAGAAACATTTTTAGCTCCTAATAGCCCTCAAGTGTTTAATTGTAATAAAATGCATTTCAGATTTTCAAAAAAATTTGAGAAAAGTCTTTAGATTATACAACATGACATTTTCTTGGATTTAAACATCACCTCAGCACTTTTCAGATGTGCTTGCAGAAAGCAATATTTTGACTTCACTTTAAATCTTAGAATTAATATTGGAGTTAATATTGAGAGTTCAAAAAGAATCACATTTCACCTTCCTCTTACAATAAAAACAGTTAATTCTGATTTATTTGCTCAACCTGATCTACATGTCAATGTATAGTAAGCCTGAATTTTGCAGATCAATGCAAAATAGAAAAAAAAAATTATTTTAAATCAAATTTGGGTTTAGAGTATCCAATTCTTTTTTAAAAATATATTTTATTGATTTTTTACAAAGAGGAAAGGAGAGGGATAGAGAGTTAGAAACATCGATGAGAGAGAAACATTGATCAGCTGCCTCCTGCACACCTCCTACTGGGAATGTGCCCGCAACCCAGGTACATGCCTTTGAATGGAATCGAACCTGGGACCTTTCAGTCCACAGGTTGATGCTCTATCCACTGAGCCAAATCAGTTAGGGCTAGAGAATCCATTTCTTAAAAAATAATTTTGTTCTTTAAATTTTAGGGTAACAGATTTTGGAAAGCTTTCCACCCCTTGTGTTGCCCAAATTAAAAAAATAAGTCTAAAATTATAAAGCATTACACAAGTAATTTTAATAATCTTAAAAATGAAATACAAATAGCGATTTAAAAATTTAAATAGCAAAATATGTATGGCATCACCACCTCAAAGCACTTATTACAACACTGATTATTTATGATATTATATTAAGCCTTGATAATAATCAACTGTCTTTAGTTACAATGACATCTGTTATATTGTGAGTTCCCAAAGGAAAGAAAATACACTCTCTATTTTTAGAACTCTCTGCAGTCTGAAATACCATTGGTGATTGGCTATAATCATAAATAAATTACAAGAAAGGTTATATCTAACTCAGTGATCAGAAACATCTTTCCCAATTTTATAAGAACTATGGTTTGCCCTAACCGGTTTGGCTCAGTGGTTAGAGCGTCAGCCTGCGGACTGAAGGGTCCCAGGTTCGATTCCAGTCAAGGGCATGCACCTTGGTTGCAGGCACATCCCCAGTAAGGGGTGTGCAGGAGGCAGCTGATCGATGTTTCTCTCTCATCGATGTTTCTAACACTCTATCCTTCTCCCTTTCTCTCTGTAAAAAATCAATAAAATATATTTTTTTAAAAAGAACTATGATTATTTTAATTTAATACATTTTAAGTTATATTCTTGAAGTTTAACTTACATATGATTAAAGAAATATCTTTCTATAAGCATATGGTTCGATAAGTTTTGTCAAATGAATACAGTAGTGAAACCACATCATATGTTTTTATTGCATCATGAACTTTGTGGTTGATTCCCATCACCAATGTCAGGCCCACGGAAGTCACTGATCTAATGTCTGCCTTCACAGGTGTTTTTTTTTCTTTCCTATAGTATCATATAAATGCCAGCATTAAGTATGTAGCTTTATAAATCTGTGTTATTTCACATGGCATAATGTTCTATTAATTCATCTATCTTGTTGTATACATCAGTAACTCATTTCATTCAATCATTGGGAACTATTCTATTGTATAGAAATACATTTGTTTTTCCATGTACATGTTGATGGTCATGTGAATTGTTGACCGTGTGGGGCAATTATGAAGGAAACTGCCATAACTACTTGTGTACAGGTCTTTAGGTAGACATATGTTTTAATTTCTCTTGAGTAAATAGCCAGAAGTGGAATTATTGGTTCATGTGTTCAGTGTATAGGTAACATTATAAGATATTGCCAAACTGTTTTCCAAAGTGCTGTCTCAAAATAAGCCAGCCAGAGAAAGACAGGTATCACATAAGCTCACTCATATGTGGAATCTAAAGAACAAAATAAACTGATAAACAAAATAGATACAGAGACATAGAAGCATGGAAAAGACTGTTGAAACTCAGAGGGAAAGTGGGGGTGGGTGGGAGGATGGGAAGAGATTAATCAAATAACTTATATGCATCTATGCATAACCCTTTGACAGAGACAATAATGTGGTGAAGGCCGGGGGCAGGGCTAAGTGAGGGCTCGAAGGGGTAGATGGGGGACAAAAGGGGGATTCTGCAATACTTTCAACATAAAGATAAATTAAAACAATAGCAAAAATGCTACCTCATACTGCATTCCCAAAACAATGTAGAAGTGTTCCAGCTGTTCAGCATCCTCATTAAGATTTGGAATTACCGGTATTTCTAAATGTAAGCATCATAGCAGGTGTGTAGAGGTTCCTCTTTATGAGTTTCATTTGCATTTCCCTCATGACTAATGTGCATCTTTTTTTCATAAGTTTAATTGCTCTCCATACATGCTCTTAGCACTATAATTAAGTAAATTATTTTTATTCTTTATTATTGAGTTGTTAAAACTTTTCATATAATTTGGATACAAATTATTATTCAGATATGTATTTTGCAATTTTATTTGCCAGTTCATAGCTTACATTTTTATCTTTTACAGTGTCTTCGGGAAAACAGACATCTTTAATTTGATGAAGTTTAATTATTTTTTTATTTATGGCTTATGTTCTTTTTGTTCTAACAATTCTTTGCTTAATCCAAGGTACAAATTTTTCCTCATATTTTAACTGAAAATGTTACCTTTATACTTATTTCTTCAAGTTTCTGTCTATCTTTATATCTATTTCTTCAAGTTAATTTTGTATATAATGTGACATAAGGTTAAAGATATATTTCTTTTTACATATAAAATTCCAATAATTGCAGCACCCTTTGTTCAAGATATTATTCTTTGAGTCTTTGAATTAACTTGACCCCATCCACAAAAATAATAAATTTATATAGGTCACTCTATTTCTGGACTTCGCATTATGTTTCATTGATATTTATATCTTTTTACCCCCCCCCCAAAAAAAACACACTGCCTTGAATTCACTCAGCTTTTGATTTTCTGAAAATGTTTTTACTTATAGCATGTCTTGAAATCTAATAGTCTCTGTTCTTCTTCAAAATTGCTTTGATTATTCTGGTGCTTTGCCATATAAATTTTATAATTGAGTGGTCAATTTGTGAAAAAACATCAGGCGATTCACTGGGATCCAATGGATTCATTTTGGGGGGAAAAAAATTATATCTAAACATATTTTTCTTCCAAACACCCAATATCATACATGTTTTCATTTACTTAGGTCAGATATACACATGTAGACAAACAAGCAAGCAAACAAACAAAGACCCACCCTCAATCTACACCTTATACTAACTGATTCAAAATGGATCATGGACCCAAATTTTAAAACTTCTAGATAAAAACATAGCACAAAATCTTCAGGACCAAATGTAAGGCAGTGTTTTTTGACTTGTCATAAAAGTGGATCCGTGAAAGAAATATTGATAAATTAGACTTAATAAAAATCAAGAACTTCTGTTATGCAAAAGTCTATGGGAAAAGGATGGAAAACTACATACAAAATATTTGCAAATCTCAATTTGAAAAAGTACTACTATCTAGTTTATATAAAGAACTCTAAGCCTAGTTGTTTTGCTCAGTGGTTAGAGCATCAGTCTGTGGACCAAAGGGTTTGGATTTGATTCCCAGACAAGGGCATGCACCTGGGTTGTAGGCCCAATCCTGGCCTGGGTCGGGTATGTGCAGGAGGCAACAGATGTGTCTCTCTTGCATCATGTTACTCTCTCTCTCTCTCTCTCTCTCTCTCTCTCTCTCTCTCTCTCTCTCCTCTCTCTCTCTCTCTCTCTCTCTCTCTTTCCCCCTTCCCTCCCTCCACTCTCCCTAGAAAAATATCCTCCAATGAGAATTAACAACAACAACAACAAGAAAAAAAACCCTCTCAAAGCTTAGCTGTCAAAAACAGAAGTGATTCAATTTGAAAATGACAATATGAAGACCATTTACTAAAGGGGATATACAAATGGCAAATAAGCACATGAAAATATATTTAACAGCATTAGCCATAAGGAAAATACAGATTGAATGCTCAGTGAGACCTATCAGTATGACTAAAATTTTTAAAAAGGGACAAATATAAATGCTGAGAAGAAACTCTAGATAACGCATACATTGCTAATGGGAACGTACAAGACTACAACCACTCTGCAACTTTATTTAGCAGTTTCTTTAAAAACTAAACATGCAGCTACCATATGACCCAAACATTTTAGCCCTGGGCAATTATCCCAGAGAAATAAGAAATTATGTTCATGCAGAAATGTGCACACAGGTGTTCATAGCAATTTTATTTATAATGGTTCAACACTGGGGACAATGCAGAAGCGCTTCAAGGAGGAATAAAGCATGTTATATAGCAGTAAGCAATAAAAGAAATAAACTTTTGATACATGCAACAACTTGAATACATTTCCAGAGAATTCTGAATAAAAGAAAACCCAATTCCCAAAGGCACATGCTCTATATTTTCATTTATGTAACATTTTGTGATGAGCAAGTTAAAGAAACGAACATATTCGTAGTTACCAGTGGTCAAGGGCAGAGGCTCATGAATGTGTCTCTAAAGGACAGCAGGAGGGATTCTTGTGCTGATAGAATGTTCTGCAACTTGACTATATTAATGAAATTTGCTTTAAGCACTTGAACATATACTAGTAAGATCCACTTATTAAAGAAATATATATGTTGATATATGTTTTAATATATACATTTCAAATATAGATGGAACAAGTATAAATTTTATTAAACTGCAAATATATTTGCCTCATGTTTTTGTAACCCTGGATGCTTAAATTGGCAACCTTTTGTATGGCAGTGTTAATATTATCAATAGTATCGTATCTAGTAATGATAACTATTTAGTTTTAATAAACATTTAGTTCTTCCAACTACTGCTACTGATATTATTTATTTGATGAAAACCCTCTCCATATATATTCATGTTTTCTTCCAATTTTTCATTAGACTTATTCCCACAAAGAAAATTGCTTTGGGGATAAGCATGTTTTAATTTTTATAATTTATTGAAGTATTTTTCTCCTTCTGGAAATATTTCACACCTTCCTATTGATACCGAATTATTGGACTGAAACCCAGATTCTTTGTCTGCCGGAATCGAAGAATGACTCCATGAACAGAGGGTGGTATAGTGAAGGTGGAGATTTATTGAAGAACAAGTATAGATTCCCACGTCAGGAGAGGGAAGAGTCCCACAGAGAGGACTCCCAAGTAGGGAAGTGGAAAGGGTCTCACTGAGTTCCTGTTTCCATGGTTTATAAAGGCTGCAGATCCTGGTGCCTGATATCCCCTCTGATTGGTCAACATTCCCCTTCGAACTGGTTACTATGCAAGGGTCCTCAAACTTTTTAAACAGGGGGCCAGTTCACTGTCCCTCAGACCCTTAGAGGGTTGGACTATAGTTTTTTTAAAAAAAACACCTATGAATAAATTCCTAGGCACACTGCACATATCTTATTTTAAGCAGGACAGGCAGCAGCTGCAAAAACACCCTGTGGGTGGGTCGGATAAATGTCCTCCGAGGGATGCATGTGGCCCAGGGGCCATAGTTTAAGGATGCCTGGATAGTGACTCCTAAGGCCCTCTGCCCTCATAGTCCTTCCATTCCTCTGGGCTTTCTTCTTCTCCATCTGAATGAAGGGCTTCCTTCTCTTTATTTTGCATATATAGACCTTTCTTGGCTACTTCCAGTTCCCTTTTCTTATGTAAATATACCTGTTGCTGCTCCCTTGTCTTATGGAAATGTAACTGCTCCTATCTTCCTTGTGTTAAGGAAATGTACCTTCGCCCAATCTGCAGCCCTGCACTTTTCAGTGGACCCCACTTCTAAAAAATTCTTAAGCCTGCTTATGTTACCCCAGAATTCCTGCTTCACTATCCAAGGGGTGTGAGCGTTCCCATTTATCTAATACTAGAGGCCCAGTGCACCAATTCATGCATGGGTGGGGTCTCACTGGCCTACCCCGATGGGGGCCCATCAGGCTGGGCCAGCAGGGGATGGGCCACAGGAGGTTAACTGTCTGGTTCCACCCCGTCAGGATGTTGTGGTATGATTGGGGATGGAGTCATTTGGGTAGAAGTTCCTCCAATGGCCCCACGCCCAGTCGGGGTGTTGGGGGCCAATTGGGGCCTGGGCCGGCAGGGAAGGTGGGAGGCGATTGGGCCCAGATCAGGCTGGTTGGCTGCTGCAGTGCATGTCTTATCCACCGGTCATTCCAATCATTCTGGTTGTTCCGCCATTCAAGTCGCTGGGCTTTTACATATATAGATTAACTGAACCTGGAGGAATGAACAGAAAACCCTCACTGAGAAGCCAGTGCAAAATTGCTAACTATTATTGTGATAGAGGCCAGGAGTATGCAAGTAGTAAAAACTTGTTCACGTTTGAAAAACATGGAATGAAGCAGAAAGGTGGAAAGAGGGAATTTACTTCGTCTAAGTACCTAAGAAGGAATTCAAGCCAAAATGGGGTAAAGTCAATATAGTTAATGATAGTTTACTTTTCACAAACACCCAATGATTACATTGTTTCAGATATATTGATATAACAAAAAAAAAACCAACCCAAAAAATTAGGTGTTATTGTCTCAAATTAGCAATGTATTATACATTTTCAGCCACAGTTTGGGGAACATATTCTGATGAATTTAATTTTAGTGCCAAATGATTCAGCTGCGAGTTTTCCTTGGCCATGTCCATCTTTAATCCTCTTTTGCTGTCTACAATGTAGCTATAGGGATTATGACCTGCTTTTCTTCATATTACACAGGAGATATTTTCTGAAAGCCAAGAGATTTTGAAAGGGACAGACTTATTGTAGCTCATCAAATCCCAGTGATCACGGAAAGACAGCAAAAAGAAGTTCAATAGCTTCCCCCCAAATGCCATCAAGACAAAGCCTTTGATTCCTCAGCTAAAACAAAAAATTTTTGATAAGCAATCTAAAGTTTTTGTTAGTCTTTATTTTGAATGATATGGCTATTTTAATGAATCTGTTTTATAGAAATAATTTTGATAATCCTGGAAAATAAATTTAAAACATATAAATTACCTTTATGTCCTTATGCTTCAAAAAATAGACTCATGGAACGGACAGTAGCATGTAGCTCATAAGGTTGTAAGCACAGTCAGCTCGCTCTGGAAAGTAGTCCTGACTCCACCCATCCTTTTGCAGCATAGACATTAATAAGCTACTACCTCTTTAGTCTTCCTGTTCCTTAACTAGCAAAGGCAAAAGAAAGCTTGCTTTATAGTGTTTTGTAATAATTAGAGACAATGTCACATAGTGCCTTCCACCAAAGAGTTGCTCACTGCTGGTAATATTTATGGTGACTAGCATACCGTTGTTCCTCACATCTAGCATGCTGACTTATAATGATGTGCTGCATGATCTCTATCTGCCAACTATCCTGCGAGTTCACTGAATACAGAGGCCATGTCTTATTTCTGTGCCCATCTATCTGTGTTCCTCCATAAATATTTGCTGAGATCATCTGAAAAAAAGTCCCTAAAACCACCTTATGCCAGGTGTAGACATTACCATAATTAATGTTAAGGATATGACTAAAGTGTTTATATAAGTAATTAAAGTAGCCTATATGAACTTTATGTAACTTGACTTATATTTTTATAAAGCTTTTATGAAGCTAACCAATACATCCAAATAGTACATTCTTTATCATCTATTCTTATTCTATACTTATTAATATCCTGGAGCTTCATAAGCCAGAGTTTGATAAATGTTTTTAAATTTAATTGTATATGTGTGGCCAAGTTTATTAAAAAAATTCAATAATTTACTGAAATACCTTTTATGTATCAAGAATAAGCTAAACTGTATATTAAAAATTATAAAATGAAAATATTTAAAACTCCATCTAATCTAATAAAAGAGTAATATTGAAATTGACTGTTTCTATGGAATGCCTAAGCCACGTCCAACAGCCAATCAGAGCGGCAGTATGCAAATTGATCCAGCCAAGATGGAGGCCAGCAGTCACAGAGCTAGAGTAAACAGGCAGCTTCCGTTGCAGCAGGAGTAAGCTGTCTGCCGCCCGGCAGGGCCTCTCTGTGCTCCAGGCAACATACTTGCAACATTGTTGCAATTATAGAAGCCTCAGAGCTGAAGCAAACAGCAGGCCTGGGTGCAACTACTAAGGCAACATTCTTTCAATTATAGAAGCCACAGAGCTGAAGCAGACAGGAGGCTTCATTACCTGCCTAGGCCTCAGTTTAAAGGAACAATATCAATTATAGAAGATAAATAAATACCAGAAATCTTCTTCCAGCCAGCCTTGCTGGGACATTGGGTCAATGGGAGCTGTAGGCAGCCTGAAAGCCTGAAAACAGCCCTCATGCCTGCATCCAGGCTGGCCACACCACAATGGGGTGAGGGATCCCACTGGGGGGCTTTGCCAGCCTGCAAACAGCCATCAGCCCCTCACCCAGGCTGGCCAGGTACCCCAGTAGGGGCCCAAAACCTGAAGGGACTGTGGGCAGCCTGAAAACAGCCCTAAGGTCTGCACCCAGGCTGGCCACACCCCAATGGGGTGAGGGATCCTACTGGGGGGCTTTGCCAGCCTGCAAACAGCCATCAGCCCCTCACCCAGGCTGGCCAGGTACCCCATTAGGGGCCCCAAACCTGAAGGAACTGTGGGCAGCCTGAAAGCCTGAAAACGCCCCTCAGTTCCTCACCCAGGCTGCCCAGGCACCCCAGTAGGGACCCAAAACCTGAAGGGGCTGTGGACAGCCTGAAAACAACCCTCAGCTTCTCACCCAGGCTGCCCAGGCACCCCAGTAGGGATCCAAAACCTGAAGGGCTGTAGGAAGCCTGAAAATGCCCCTCAGTTCTTCACCCAGGCTGCCCAGGCACCCCAGTAGGGACCCAAAATCTTAAGGGACTGTGGGCAGCCTGAAAACGGCCCTCAGCCCATCACCCAGGCTGTCCACACCCCAATGGGGTGAGGGATCCCACTGGGGGGCTTGGTCAGCCTGAAAGCAACCATCAGCCCCTCACCCAGGCTGACCAGGCACACCAGCAGGTGGACATCTCCAGAGGGGTCCCAGACTGCGAGAGGGCACAGGCCGGGATGAGGGACCTCCCGAGTGCACAAATTTTTTGCACCGGGCCCCTACTATGTTATAAGAGAAAGGAAAAGAATGACTTGAGTATTGAGACTCACAGGAAAGAAATCAGCCTTGATCTTCTTGCATTTCTCTTTGGTGATAACCTAGCTGATACAATGCTGTTGGCTGACTATCTGATGCCAATTGTAGCTGGTTCTTATGAACCTATCTACACTCGGTGTCTTGTTGTTACTATGAGTTATCAGACATTTATTATGTTTTGTAGTATATGTTATAACATAATACATTACATATTTGTGTATTAAGATTATAGAACATTAATCTAGCTTATGTTTATTAGGTATACTAGGGGCCCGGTGCACAAAAATTTGTGCACTCGGGGTGCAGGGAGTCCCTCAGCCCGGCCTGTGCCCTCTCACATTCTGGGACCCCTCAGTGGATGTCCTATCATGGCCCCAGTCTGCCAGGCGCCTTTTGTGTGTGTGTGTGTATGTGTGTGTGTCACCACTGGGGACCTGCCCCCAGCTGCATCTGAGACTCGGAGCAGTCCTCCTGTGTGTGTCTACCTGCTGGGGGCCTGCCCCCAGGCACACCGTCAAGGCTTGGAGCAGGTACCCCCTCTATGTTGATCTCTCAGACTCTTGCCCTCCCCAGCATGTTGTTCTCTTTTTTGAGCGTGGCCAGGGCTGGGTGCAGCCTGCCTCCCAAGCTTGCCTACTGCCCATCTTCCTCCAGCCACCAGAAAGCAGGGAAAACCCCGCCTCGTGGTCAGGCCAGCCTTTTCCTGCTCCCTGATCCCCAGAAGGAGTTTGGGGAGCCGCCAAGCAGGCCGCCAACTCTTTCCCACTCACCCGTCCCCTGCTGCCTTCCTTTCCCACTTCCCTGTGCCACCAAGGGGTCTGGGGAGCTGCCAAGCAGGACCCCGGCCCCTGCAGCCTTGCTTTCCCGCTCCACGATGCCCCTCAAAAGGCCTGGGCAGCCACCAAGCAGCCCGCCAACCCTGCCACCTCTTACCCGCTTCCCAGTGCCCTCCAACCCTGCCGCCTCTTTCCCATCACGGGTCCTGGGTCCTGCGCTGTCCCACCCTGCAGCCGCTCTGTGCACTGGGAGGTCCCTCAGCCCGGCCTGTGCCCTCTCTCAGTCTGGGACCCCTCGGGGGATGCCCACCTGCTGGCGTGCCTGACCAGCCTGGGTGAGGGGCTTTAAAGCTGCCCACAGCTCCCATTGACCCAAAGTCCCAGCAAGGCTGGCTGGACGCAGGTTCTGGAGTTTTTTCTCCTATAATTGATACTGTTCCTTGAAGGCCTTTGTTTATCTCCTATAATTGATACACTGTTCCTTTAAGGCGGCCTTCTAACTACTAACGAAGCCT
>PVJC01033966.1:0-19080 GCA_004026665.1 Murina feae
TCTCACCCAAGAGACACTAGAAGCTGGGATTAGGATAGCAAAGCTAATTTCATGCCCCTGAACCTCAGCTGTTAATGAACTATCAGAGCTGTTTCCAATTAACTCATGAATTGGGTGAGATTGAGCCTGAAGAAGACAATTATTCAATGTTTGGAGTTAAGCAGTACTTTGAAAAAGGAAGGTGTGGAGCTACCAAATACTGTGTACCTACTAGATGCGAGGCATGCTGCTAGGTGCTTAATGATACTGTAGTTCTTATGCATGATTAAAGTAGGCTTATCTGGAAAAAAAGAATGGATAAAATGTAATCCTTTGAAGAGTTACTAGTTATGTGGGAGAGTCAACCATTGACATAATTACAAGTTCTCACAGTTACCTAGATGAAAGGGAGAGTATAAAAGCAAAACTGTCTGTGGCCATCCTACACTTGACTGAATACAAGTTATTCAAATCAATGATTAGCAAGAAAAGTAACTGTTGCATAATATCGGGAGGAGGATTATTGCCATTAAAGAAAGTTTGCATTAAGCTGCGGGAAACAGCCTTGCAGGAAATGCAAGCATTAGCCTCGTGATCATGACAAAAGCAAGCCCAAGAAAAATACTCTTCTTTCTCAGAGGAAATGTGAAATCACCTTCTTCTCCCCAGAGAAGAAAATGAACAACCAAACTGGTGAGGAGCTATTTTGGATGATCTTTGTCCCCATCACTTATACTAATTTGGCTTCTTATTACCTTTTACTAGTATATTCCCTTGTCAAATCTCTTTGGAGAAGCAGATCAATTTATCCTATTTATTTAGGAGTCATATATATATATATATATATATATATATATATATATATATATATATATCTTGCAAAATATTACTTTAATACATAGGGGAGATAAATAAAAGTCCAAATGATTACAAAGATGATTCCTAAATTGAGCATGACAGTAAGTATGGATTTGAACCTGTCATGCAGTGTGAAGTCAGCCCTACATTTAGTAAATCTATGAAACTGAATTTTACCAGGATGCCTCTTACCTGACTAAATTACCCACCCCTCAAGTACACCAAAAAGGGAGTTCTTTCCATCTACTGTGGCCATATAGTATTTTCAAAGCATGCATTCAGGCCACAAACTCTAAGCCAATAATATTTTATGGGGCAATTAGTGGTCCAACACTCAGAAATATTTTTCTCACCAATGCCTGAAATTTCACTGATGATATCTGCATTCATTTAGTTAATTTGAGTTGTACAACTTTACCAGTCCTGGAATTCTTAGTTTCTCATAAGAACTATGTTTATAATTAGAGCAAATTATTGCTGGTACCTTATATGATTAACAATTTTCTGAACACTACATGTGCCTCAAGTTAAATATTTGACTCAAAAGGGAATAAGATTGCACATGATTTTCTTTCTTAGGAAGCCATAAATAAGAATATTGTTGTTGTATTAGGGTTCTATAAAGAAACAAAACCTATATATAGAACTTGTATATATTATATAATATATTATCTATTTTATGTATATAATGAAAACCTTCCTTACATATTATACACAGTGTGGCAAAAACAAGTTTACAGTTGTGAGTATGTGAAAGAGTTTATTCTTGTAATTTTATTTTTAATGGTATTATTTTCCAGGCAAACAACTGTAAATCTTTTGCCTCAACCTGTATGACAAAGACCTTTGAAGAGCATAATAATGGGTTTCAATATAATTATCAATTAATTTAAATTATATATATATAAAAGCCTAATATGCAAAGTGTCCCCTTGGGTGTTCTACCAACCAGGAGTTTGATTGCTCTCTAGGACATGCGTTGACCACCAGGGGGCAGCACAAAATGAAGGAAGGCCCCAGCCAGCAGCTGGCAGCTGCTAGGGACCCTACCCATGCATGAATTTTGTGCACTGGGCCTCTAGTATTAATATAATAACCTATATATGACAGAGAGAAAGAACTGGTTCATGGAATTGTGGGGGCTGGCAAATCCATAATTCATAGGTCAGGCTAACAGGTTGGAAAGTCGATGAGATGTTTCAGTATTGAGTCTAAAATCCACACCACAAGCCAGGTAGGCTGGTGACTCAGGCAAGGTTTCTATGTTATAATCTTAAGGCTGAATTCCTCCTTTTTTTTGGAAACCTGTTTAAGGCTCTCAACTGATTGAATGAGGCCCACTCTCATTACGGAGAGCAATCTGTTTACTAAAAATCTGTCAATTTAATTAATCACATCTGAAAAAACAGCTTCTGGTCCTGGCCTGATGGTTGGTTGGAGTGTCATCTTGTTCAGCAAAAGGTTTCAGGTTCGATTCCTGATCACAATACACACCTACGCTGTGTATTCCATCCCTGGGCTGGGCACTTATGGGAGGCAACTGATCAATGTTTCTCTCTTTCTCTCTCTCTCTTTCTCTCTCTCTCTCTCTCTCTCTCTCTCTCTCTCTCTCTCTCTCTCAAAATCAATTAAAACACACTCACACACATATCCTTGGATGAGGATTTTAAAAAAATACCTTCTGCATAGCAACATCTAGGCTAGTGTTTGGCTGAACAACTGGGTGCCATGGCCTAATCAAGTTGATGCATAAAATTAACCATTATAGTTATATTCATGTGGAATATGAAACTTAACTCATATGTGTAAAAACTAAAAACATCTAATTTCTTCTTAATAATTTTATCAGTCATTGTTTAATCTAGCCCTGGCTTTTACATCTGGGCTTGAGCTTCAGTAGATTACACATTTCTAAGCTCCCCACCCATGCACTCTGGGGAAGCTAGATTATGCCACTTATCCTGTGGCAAGTGTTCGTGCTCTGGAGGTAGGAACATTCACCATCTCCACCAGGAGCAGAGGGAGGGCCTGATCACCACAGCATCTATTTGTGAAGTACTGTATCTATTTGCCCTGACTTTGGGTTCATTCACTTACCTATATAATAAAAGGCTGATATGCAAATGGATTAAACAGTGGAACACAGTCACTATGATGTTCGCTGACCACCAGGGGGAAGATGCTCAGCTGCCCCCTGGTGGTCAGTGAACTCCTACCGGGGAAGTGTCACTCAGCCACAAGCTGGGCTCATGGCTGGCAAGTGCAGTGGCGGTGGCAGGAGCCTCCTCTGCCTCTGCAGCAGCGCTAAGGGTATCCGACTTACAAACTGCAAGAGGGCACAGGCCAAGCTAAGGGACCCCCCTCCCCAGTGCATGAATTTTGTACACCAGGCTCTAGTTTTGAATAAAATTTCATCCGTTTATGCTTTACACATAAAATGTTATACATTTTTTATAATATTAACTCATTAATCCTTATCACCCATGAGGTTGGTACTATTATGATCTCCTGTACAAGTAACTGATTCAAGATTACAGTGTCAACTGATGGCTCTTAACCATTCTCTTAATTATTAGATAACCTGCATGGCATCAGCTTAGCAGAAAAAAAAATTTAAAGGTTGAAAATTCACCCTTGCCCCCAGACCACCCCACCCCCATTTTTTTGCTTGTTAGTAAACCAATGTAGAAGAGACACATTCTTCCATGAAGGAGACTGCTGTCTTGTCTGATAAATCAGAGAAGCTCCAGTGAATGTATGTCATCGCCCTCAGGAATGACAGGTTTATCTTTGTCACTCTTGTGGGATTTGGGAGTTGTCACTGTAAGAAACTTCACTGATGACCTTTTCCTGGGCCTTCCAAACTCTGCATGCAACTTCTTGACAAGGCTCTTCATAGAGGCCAATATTTTCAGTTTGATAAGGTCTGGAGGTCCTTGAGCACTTTTACATTGTTGATAGTAACTCTTTGAAAAAAACAGGTTTTGCTGCACTTGCAATTACTGAGCTGAATCTAAACTAATAAAAGCAGAATAGTAAAATTAACCGTTTCTTCGGGACGCCCAACAGCCAATCAGAGCGACTGTATGCAAATTAACCCAGCCAACATGGCGACCACCACTCACAGAGTAAACGGGCAGCTTCCATTGCAGCAGGAGTGAAAGTGAAACTGCCTGCGCGCTGGCTCGCTTAGCCTTGACGGAAAGCAAAACACACATTTGCAACATTGTATAAATCATAGAATCCTCGGAGCTGAAGCCGGGCCTGAGTCTAAGACTATAACACTGTTTCATTATAGAAGCCGCGAGGTGAGGCAGAGAGGAGGCTTCATTAGTAAAAGGCCTCACCTTAAAGGAACAGCATCAATTATAGAAAATAAACAAACCCCAGAAACCCGCGTCCAGCCAGCCTTGCTGGGACGTTGGGTCAGTGGGAGCTGTGGGCAGCCTTAAAGCCTGAAAGCGCCAATCAGCCCATCACCCACACTGGCCACAACCCAATGGGGTGAGGGATGTTCCTGAGGGGCTTGGCCAGCCTGCACACAGCCATCAGCCCCTCACCCAGGCTGGTCAGGCACGCCAGCAGATGGACATCCCCAGAGGGATCCCAGACTGTGAGAGGGCACAGGCCAAGCTGAGGAACCTCCTGAGTGCACAGAGTGGCTGCAGGGCGGAACAGCACAGGACCCAGGACCTGTGAGTGGGAAACAGGTGGCAGGGTTGGAGGGCACCAGGAAGCGGGTAAGAGGCGGCAGGGGGTCGGTGGCCTGCTTGGCAGCTGTCCAGGCCCTTGGAGGGGCATCAGGGAGTGGGAAAGAGGCAGCAGGGGGTCAGTGGCCTGCCTGGTGGGCTTCCCAGGCCCCTTGCAGGGCACCGGGGAACGGGAAAGCAAGGTGGTGGGACGGGGAGCGGGAAAGCGGCGGCGGGGAGGTCTTGGCCTGCTTGATGGCTGCCCAGGCCCTTTGCAGGGCACCGGGGAGTGGGAAAGCAAGGCTGCAGGGGCCAGGGTCACGCTTGGCAGCTCCGCAGACCCCTTGGCGGCACCGGGAAGTGGGAAAGGAAGGCAGCAGGGGACGGGTGAGTGGGAAAGAGTTGGTGGCCTGCTTGGCGGCTTCCCAGGTCCCTTCCGGGGATCAGGGAGCAGGAAAAGACTGGCCTGACCACGAGGTGGGTTTTCCCCGCTTCCTGGTGGCTGGAGAAAGATGGGCAGTAGGCAAGCTTGGGAGGCAGGCAGCGCCCAGCCCTGGCCACAGCTCAAAAAAGAGAACAACATGCAGGGGAGGGCAAGAGTCTGAGAGATCAACATAGAGGGGGGTGCCTGCTCCTAGCCTTGATGGTGTGCCTGGGGGCAGGTCCCCAGCAGGTAGACACACACAGGAGGACTGCTCCGAGCCTCAGATGCAGCTGGGGGCAGGTCCCCAGTAGCCACACACACACACACACACACAAAAGGCGCGCCTGGCAGACTGGGGCCATCATAGGACATCCCCTGAGGGGTCCCAGACTGTGAGAGGGCACAGGCCGGGCTGAGGGACTCCCTCCACCCCGAGTGCACAAATTTTTGTGCACCGGGCCCCTAGTCATTTATAAAAATTAATATGAAATATGTGATGCTCATATATACTGCTTTTGGCTTTATTCTTTCAAAGATATATGTGTATGAGGACAATTTATACATACATGGTTTGAATAAAAGAGCACATCATTGATGTTCACTAAGTTTAGATAAAATCCTTTTACTTTATAGTGTCTTTTATGCTAAAGCTGGCTAGCCATATATGGGTGTGTTGGTTTATCAATGAAGTAGATTAATTATAAAAGTGAGTGGGAAGAAGTGATCTATTCCCCTATTCTGTGCAAAATTCCAAAGACAAAACTAAACTTTGCTAAAGATAAACTCATACCTAAAAGAAAGGACAGGCCTAGCTGGTTTGGCTCAATAGATGGAATATCAGCCTACAGATTGAAGGGTCCCGGGTTCAATTCCAGTCAAGGACACATGCCCTGGTTGCGGGCTCAATTCCTGGTAGAGGGCATGCAGTAGGCAGCTGATCAATGATTCTTTCTCATCATTGATGTTTCTCTCTCTCCCTCTTCCTTCCTCCCTGAAATCAATTAAAAAAAATTTTTTTTTTTTAAAAGAAAGGAGCCCTAACCAGTTTGGCTTAGTGGATGGAGCATCGGCCTGCAGACTCAAGGGTCCCAGGTTCCATTCTGGCCAAGGGCATGTACCTTGGTTGCCAGCACATCCCCAGTGGGGAGTGTGCAGGAGGCAGCTGATCAATGTTTCTCTCTCATTGATGTTTCTAACTCTCTATCCCTCTCTCTTCCTCTCTGTAAAAAATCAATAAAATATATTTTTTTAAAAAAGAAAGGACAATGCACATTGTATTTCTTATCCAAATCTTTTATAATATGAGACATATTAATATTCTTCCCTGTTGTATGATTTCAGGTCTTTCTGGTGTACTCAATTCTTTTCACTCCCTCAATGTCATTTTGGTTTCAGAATACCTCACTACATTTACATCTCATCACCAAAAGCCTTGGAACAGCATGAAAATGATAAGGAAGCATTATGGTTTCATGCATCTAACCTTGCCAGTTTTAAGGAACTACACACACAAGATTCCTTTAGGTTGTTTTACTGATGACAGAAGCGATGCATAATTAAAGATCTGACAAGAAACCTGCAAACAATGAAGACATTATTCAAAGGTCCTAGACATTACAAAGTTCTTTCACACCAGGTGGTTCCTATGTAACAACGCCATTTTATAAGGTTTAATTGTGCTTCTACAAAACCTTCAAAGAATGAGATAGTTTCCTTTACCCACTACATTTTCTACAATTCCGTCAATATGCTTTTAGTGAGCTTAGATCCTTTTAATATAACCTTTAAACAATTTTTCATGAAAACCAACTCTTATTTACAAAGTGTTTATTTCCTTTTACTTGGTTTTTTTCTTAAAGAGAATTTCAAGAATCACTACACTAGAGAAATTTGAGACTAGCAATGGCTGTGGTTTTTCATTACAATCAAATTTAGATATGAGAACATGCTCTAAAAATTTCATAGTTAAGATGAGATTCTCCTTCTCTATCTTTAAACTCTGATTTTAAAACTACTTCCTTAAACTACTTATTTTCTCTCAGCCACCATAACAAGTAAGCTCAAATTCTTCAGAACAGGGGGTCGGACTCCATGTATTAGCTAGTTGAGTGCACTGCAGGGTCATTCATTCTTATAGATCAACATGGAAACAATTTATAGATGCAAACAGAGTAGTCAGCTTATTTTTAAGATAATACAAAATCTACTTACAGCCATACTCTTAAGAGAATCCCTGCACTCTCAAAAACTCATCAATGAAGCAAAAATTGAAGCAGGTATCTGAATTCCTTTCTTAACCCTGAGAATGACTTTCATGACTACATGAAGTTAGCTTAAGGAAACTGCATGTTGTTGCACATTTTAGTTAAAAACTAAATGATAATCAGTTAATGTCTGAATCAGTAAAATTCGCCAAGAGGAAGGGATAGTGGCAAATACTATTTTTAAGGAGGAAAAATAGTCAGTCTATTCCAGTCACAGTCTACTCCTTGTCACTTATTTTTTTATTCAGTCTCAAGAAGCTTCATAGGTCTTGGAATGAAATGATTGAAGGATGATGCAACAGATCTTGGAGAATATGCAATTATAAAATGAATTTTTATTCAAATAGGTAGTAATCCAAAGTGGTTTCCATGTAATAGGACTCCCATCTTATGGCAATGGTCTAATTCTAATATCTGATGAAGTGCCACTATATTTGGTTACTTCCCAATTGGCACTGTTTATATTTGTTGAAAGCTGAAGATCCCTATAGCTGGCAGAGAAAGAAGAAAAGCTCCTTTGGAGAATGCAGAAGCGAGCCTGGCTCTTTTTGTCTCTTATCGGTCTTTTCTTTCTCTACCTCCAGTTGTTCTTCCCCTGACATCTTCTCTACATAAATGTTTCTCCATCATTCAATAATGGAAAATGAAGACCCTAGCTACTGTGAGAGTGGATATGCAGGGGAATTTGTCAATGAAACTACATTTTAATTCATTCCCATACCACAACTAAGAGTTGATTCTTACCATCCCAACAGCAGATTCCATAAGTCGAACTCTAGTTTTAGGCCTTACTAACTGGATCTACACTGGGATGAAAAATATACTTTCAGAAAGAATAAGATTACTTAAAACTTCAATACTTGTACCCAGCAGATTTTAAAGACCACTTTATTTTCTAAGACTAAATTATATACCTTCACCATTCATTAAATTAAGTGGTTACATATCTGATCCCAAGGAATTATTTACTTACAAACACTATAAGTAGTATATCCTGTTGCTATGTTTCTTTACCAACCACCTCCCTCCCCCCAAAAAAAATATGAGAAGTGTCTTAATGTATCCTGAAAATGAAAAATAAATGACTTTCTTCTACCTTTGTAGATTTAAAAGAGCTTTTCGGCAAGGATAAAAATGAATCTCTTTGCAATAGTTTAGGTGATCTTTTAAACCTCAAACTGAAAAATCATTATTAAAGTTAGTTTCCCACCTGCTTTTTTCTGGGTAGCTGGACCCACCATTTTCAAGCTAACTTTCTAAACACTTTGATTCATAAGAGACATTTAAATAAATCACTGTCGGAACATTTTATTTCAGTATTGTCTGACTTTAAGATCAGCAAAGATGCTGTAATTTGAAATATTCCTTTGTTAGATGTACCATGACAGCTCAACAGTGCTCCAAAAGAATGCAGTTAACAAGTGGACTAGAGGTTGGCAGTAAGTAGTAAACCAGGAGGAGGTAATCCACATCTCACAGGCAGTGGCTGAATGACTCCTAACTACCAACTAGATGAGTAGTTCTGTCTAGAGGAAAGAAAGAAATGGAGAAAACGACAATTATCCTTTAAAAATGAGATGAAAATATTTGTGATTCCTTGTTAACAGATGTGCTCTGGCTTTTGACCTCTTGTTATCTAGCTGCATTAAATGAATTCAATCAATATTTATCAAATTAGCTGATCACCTTCGCTATAATCTCCAAGATCCTTGTCAATGAATAGGTTATGATTATTGGGAAGCTGGTATCCTTTGTCTTCTTTTTTTGGGAAGATATCTGGAAAAGAAATAGCTGAACAAATTCTACTTGTAGCAATGCAAAGTGAGAGGTGTTATAAAGTGTCCTCTGAAATTACTTGCTAGCATTACTATTTGTAACTCATTCTCTTTGCAAAGCCACACTACAAGGAAGAATTCTTTGATCAGACAGGAAATAAGGGATCCTTACAATGTTCCTCTAACCCCTGTCTAAGCCCTTCACTTTAAGACATCCAATGAATATTTATGGCCCTAATATATTTTTTAAAAAATATATTTTATTGATTTTTTACACAGAGGAAGGGAGAGGGATAGAGAGTTAGAAACACTGATTAGAGAGAAACATGGATCAGCTGCCTCCTGCACACTCCCAACTGGGGATGTGCCCGCAACCAAGGTACATGCCCTTGACTGGAATCGGACCTGGGACCTTTCAGTCCACAGGCTGATGCTCTATCCACTGAGCCAAACCAGTTAGGATGACCCTAATGTTTTCAATATCAGTCATTGAAAGTGAACAAATACTATCATTTTCTGTTTAAGGCACATTTTCCCCAATCATAAGGATAAACTGAACATATATTTTTAAAAAGAAACTTTTTTTAAGAAATAAAGAATGGAGTGATTGCACAGAGTGGGGAAAATAAGTAAGTTTATTTGGCAGCTGGTTTCACAGCACAAAACCTTAAAGCAGAGTCCAAACTGCAGCTTCAATAAAGCGCTCCTACAATTCTTTTGACTAAGATATTTATCAATTGCCTTTAAGTGCCCCAAACTGGTCTGATTTGAGAAAAGCAAAACTTAGATACAACTATATAAAGCAACACAGCTGATATGGTGAAGAACTTTAACCAGGGTGTGTAATGTAGGCTGCCTGTATCTTCAAGGTACTGACATTGACGTTATACTGCACTTTCTTGCTGCTACATCTGATCTTTTTGTTTTCTTACAAAAAATAAAATCTATACATATAAAATCCTAATATGCAAATGGAAAACCAAATGGCAGAACTGAACCAATCACTATAATGTGTGCTGACAACCAGGGGACGCACGTGGAACATGGTGGGTGTCGGCTGCGATGGGATGGTGGAACAGGTGAATGGGGGTGCCAGACCAAAGCAGGTAGTTACTGGAAATTCTTTGCTCACGCGCAGTCCCATCCGGCACTTGCACATGCTGCTGGCGCCTGCCCCCATCACTCCAATCACTTGGTGTCATCAGTGGGTGTGAGTGGCCTGAGGGCTTCTCCAGCTCCCCCTGCTCCTGAGGGGCAATTGGAGCAGCAGCCGCTGCTCTCACCCACTGCTGGCACAAGACCCAATTGCTCCATGCTGTCAGTGGGTGTGAGTGGTGGCAGTGGGAACTGGGCTGCTGGCAGAGAGGAGACAGGGGGCCACAGCGGGAGGGGCTGAGTGGGGGCGTGGAGGATGGGCTGAGAACTGCCCCGGTGCCCACTGCAGCCTTGTGGCCCACATTTCCTTTCAAGGTGCATGAATTCGTGCACTAGGCATCTAATTAAAAAAAAAAAAAACCTTTTGAGAAAAAAATAAAGGTTGTTTCCCAGGGAGGAAAAACCTGATTCTCTAGCAAAGTTTCTTGGTCACTTCCAAAAGGCAAAGTGACTAAGAAACTTTGCTGGAGAATCATATTTTTCCCTTGTGCTTTTGAAAGCAAAGGGTAAAGTAGGTATTAATTTATCCATTCCTGCCAGCTACATGGTCCCTGATGTGGATTCTTGCTTTGGTGGACCACGAGTTAATCCTTAATAAATCACTATAACTTAGGACATTTTTAATAGCAACTATTTTTAGGAAATGCTCATGTGGTGTCTTTGTTGGAATGCTTCCTTTTAAAATCTTGGTTTCTACTGTTGTGCTTTGGAAAAAGCTTACAAACTTGGTCTGAAATGAAAAAAAGAACCTGAGAAAATGTGGAAGAGAACATGCAAAGTAAGTTAATCATTATCATTTCAAGTGCCACCAGTTCTGTTTATATCCATGTACATGTGAATTGCTGAATCTCATTTGATCAACCAATTAAACGTTAAATAGTTGCAGCCAATTATGCAAATATCAGCAACAATATTAATTTGTTGATCTTTTTGAGCGATTAGCCTTACATGTTCCTATGCTAGACTATCTTATGCCTTAAATGATCAATTAGTGTTACAATAACTAAGTCTTGAAGAATGGATAATTGCCTAGTTATAATGTGCCACTCTTGCTGTATTAATCCACTGCAATTAAATAAAATAGTACACAAGGAAAAAGGATGTGCAGATGTTCCCTTTAAATCTATTTCACAAATTAGCATCAAAGTCAATTTCTCATCTTATTACTTAAAGAGAAATGGCAGATTGTGTTCTCTGTTATATGAGACCTTCAGTTTTTTAAAAATATATATTCTCAAACATCACAAGTCTGGTAGGAAGAGCTTAAAATGCTCTTAAATTTTGAGAAAAGAAATCATACAGACATAATGTCAAAACATTGTTCTTTAGCTTTTGTAATGGACATGTCTTGCCATACTAAATTTAGAGATGTAAAGTATAAAAAAGCAGTTATAGAAAACAAATGATTTCCATTTCTCTTAGGAAAGTGAGCCTGGTCATGTATGTGCTACTTGACAGGTTAAAATGACCAGGAAGTCTTTCCTAGAATACTGTATTAAAAATTAGGTCCCAGGATTTAGGCAAGGCAAGCACATACCCTTTGAGTGCAATGTGGGGAAGGAGTGTAGAGGACAGAGAAAACTCCTGAGGGCTGAAAAGAACACTCTCCCAAGACTTCAGATCAACAATTAAAAGCCCCCTAAAAGGTATTTTTACCATTCTTTTTCATCTTATACTTCTCTAATTTTCATTTTTCCATTCCTATCTAAAAAGACCCCATGGCTAAAAGTCTTGGGAAAGAATCAAAGCCCCATTTGCTATGTGCTGCTAAATGCCTAAGGAAAAATTTTCAGTGCATCAAACTTTCAGAATGTTATTTTCCCTTGCTTTGAAAAGAGAATAAAATATGATCAGCAAGATGAAAGTTATTAGTACCAAAGGAAACCAAAATAGAATGTCTGAGAGCTGACCTTCCAAGGGTAAATGTTTGCTATTTTACTTTCACTTTCCCCCAGATACCCAGGATACAGTTTTAACTCAGAACTCCTAAACGAGGAAAATATCATCTATAATTGCTCTCCCTGTGCCCTAACCATGTGCTCATCCAATCCCCATTCAACCGAAAAGATCAACTGTAAAACCAAACGTACAAAAACCAGAGCATACCTCTCTTTGCTTCCCACTAAAAAACAAACAAACAAACTCACTGAGGTGATTTATTTTTTATTTAACACATAACACACAACACATTTCCATTTGGTAGGAATGATATCATGACTTCTCTGTAGAGTTATACTTTCAATTCCAAGACAGACTTTACACATGAAGTAATTCCTCCAAGGAACCGCACCTCTGAGTATCTCTAATGACTTAGCAGTCCATGGAAAACAAATGGCAATAAGAGGTAAACATACACAATGTCAGGATCAATCACCATTCTAATTAAGAGGTTTCATAATATAGAAACAAAGAAGGTTCACTTCTATGGAAGGTAAATATTCACTTATTCATTATTTACTGAGTACCTACTATGTGCCAGGCATTGGGGATACAAAGATCTCTAAGGCACAAGGCCCTGGGTGTTGTTGTGGAGCCTAACAAGCAGCCAATGACAATACAATGTGGAAAGGGCAGTAGTGGAAATGTGAATGGATCTTGCTGACGCACAAGGAGAGCTTAGAGCAGACTGCGATGTCAGGAAGAAGGGAGACATTGACTTTGAGGTTGACTTGGGGGCCGGGAAAAAAAAAAGAGACATGAGAAAGTCCAATTTTTTAAAGTTTTTTGATTTAAAAAAACAACAACACTTTCTAAGGATGAAACCATGTCAGGGGAAGTGTTACCTATAAAATTTACTCACATCAGCTTTCAAACACACACCTACAAACTCATTTGGTTGAGGAGCAGAATGTAGCCTATGCTAAAGAATAAACACACATTATTGTATCTGAGTAACATACTAAGGGAGGCACCAAATTATTGAGGGAATGCTATGCTATATGACTTACATTATCATCTTTCTAAGGGAAGGTCAGATAAGCTTCTACTTCCAAGTTTACAAAACACCATTTGATGGTTGCAATTCATTTTCTCTGGCATGAGGAAACAATCACCCTGGCTAACCCTGATAATATATACTACATTATGCACAACTAAAAACAGGTGGCCAAAGAATCTATCATAATTCAAGAACAAGAGTCTGTCCCATTAGCACACAGAAAATATTCTGTATTTTCAATTCAGGATAATATGATTGTCCAGTCGCTCTCTTCTCTTCCGTACTGCAACAAAAACAAGAAAACATGTTTCAGTTCATAAGCTAACGATGCTGGAATAGTTTATAAATAAACTAAAAATAAACAACATTGTACAAAAGGTTCACCTCTGTTTTGAACATAAAAAATATATTCACATGAAAAATAAGATTAGACAGCCCTAGATGGTTTGGCTCAGTGGATAGAGCATTGACTTGTGAGTGGAAGGGTCCCGGGTTCAATGCTGGTTGAGGGCACATGCCCGGGTTGCAGGCTCGATCTCTAGTAGGGAGTATGTAGGAGGCAGCCAATCAATGATTCTCTCATCAGTGATGTTTCTCTCTCTCTCTCCCTCTCCCTTCCTCTCTGAAATCAATAAAAATATATTAAAAAATAGGATTCAACAGAAACAAATACCTGAAGAGAATGATAAACATTATAATTGTTGTTGAACTCAAATTTACAGTTGATGTAGGTCCCTTACATGCTCATGTGCATGCTGTTTCATTACCATTTAGTTTCTGCTCTCCAAATGGCATAACTGGGTTTAACTATGTCATCTTTATTCTGAAGAAGTGATGCTCAAAGTATATTTCCCAGATCAGTAGCATTGGTGTTGCCTGGCAACATGTTAGAAATGCAAAATCTCAAGCACCACCTCAGACTTCCTGAATCAGAAACTGGGCAGGTGTGTCCCAGCAGCCTGTGTTTCAGCAAGCTCTTCGGGTGATTCTGACGGGAGCTATGGTTTGAGAATGACTGCTCTAGCATCCCCCTTCTCAAGAGTTTTTTATGTTCATGGACAAAAAATATTATATTGACAAGCCCAGTGGGTCTGAACAATGACTTTGTTTTCTAAGTGAAAGCTGTTTTGTGTTATGTTAGCATCCCAATTTTTCTTGTCCCTTTGAAAATCATGGACCTGCATCATAATCACGATTAGATTATCTGCATCAGAAAGTTAGCTTTCGCAGACCTAGATTTTCATATTTGAGACGGAATTAAATGGAAGATTAAGATATTCCACATGTCAGAAACAGGAAGCCAATTCCATATTCATGTGTTCATTCATCAACAATCGTGTGTTTAAAAGAGCGTTCACCCTTTGAGCAAGTACTTCATGCCAGTACCCCTGTGCCAAGAGCCTTACAGGCTTACTACCTCAGTTATTCCCACAGTAACCCCAGATAGTAGGTGCCATTGTCAATCCTATTTTATGAATGAGAAAACTGTATATGAGGGGAGATTAAATAACTTTCTTAAGGGTGTGGTCTCTCTCATATCAAAGACCAGATTCTTGGCCACCATCTGGATTTCCCTGCATACGTTCACATAGTCACGCGTGGAGACAGACCTGGAACAGACTCTTCCTCCCCAAGTAGCATGCCATGAAGTCTGCCACTAGGCATTCGCCTACATCAGAGGATGCCCCTTTTCACATGAATTGGCTCTGTAGTCCTAATATCACTCAGTTGAAATTAATATAAAACATCTGAAAATTCTGAATTGGAAAGAACCTTAATGATCCTCTTATTTGGATGAAACCAATAAGTGGGGCTCTGGTTTTTACTTCTTCACTTCAGAATAATTCCACTTTGACTGGTTTTATATACTGGGATTCCAGGGAAGATTTCTTTTACAGAAAGCACTGCTGCTTAAAAATCAACTGTGAACTCATAAACCAAGCTTCCCAAGGAGACTCGTAATCACAAGCTCGGTTCTCCTATGTCACATTGTCCATGTGCTGTGTTTAAGACCTTAGTGAGCCAAAACTAGCGAATTGAAAAAATTACTGGGAGCCAAGAAAGGGCCCACCTACAACCTTCTGGTTTACATGAAAAGGAGAGTGAAGGAAGCCCAGTGACTGAATATACGTGACCTGCTTAATCCACATCAGAAATAGATACCTAAAGAGTGTGGCCTCCACTATTGACTCTTGATTCATGGCGAATTCTGGATAAAGCATTCCCAGATTCTGCCTGATTTATCTACGGTGTCAACATGATGTAAGGTAAGAGCAAAATATGTTTTATTTTTCTTATTTGTATTCTCATGAATACATTAGACACCTTTCTCATTAATAACACTTGGATGTTAACATATTGACATTTTAGCAGATCTGTAGGAACTATGATTCATGACCACTATAATTTCATCCTCAGTCTCATCAGTTAAAGTAAATTTGCGTTCAGTTAGTTGTTTTAGTTTTAGAACCAGTGGCAAATCAATTTTGGTTACAATAATAGTCATAAGCCATATTGCTCTATGAACCTGCATAATATGTATTGTTTTACCCCCTTATCCTGCAATTTATGTTCTTATGTAAAGTCATAACATTCTGAGATATATCCCAGAGATAGGATAATATGGGTAATTCATAACATCTAGACTTAGGCACTTAGCAATCAAACTTTTCATGTGCTTGATGGATAATTCAATTTAACTTTGCAAGGGAAAATAATTCAAAGTAGAGATGGCAGATTTTCGCAGAGATAACAAATTATATGTTTTCCCCAAGAGTAGGTGTCCCGAGGAGGAGAGGAAAGAGAACACATGCCTGCCTGGGCTAGGCTATCCTTATACCATTGTCAGTGTCATTACCAACCACAGGAGCAGGCCCACCCCTTCAGCATCAGGCAGGCCTTCTGCAAGTCCCATTTACTGGATTCTGTTCATTGGAATCGAAGATGGGGCTAAAGCAGCACAACAGATCACACTGACGCTGTGAGATGGCACTTTGAGCCAATGTGGAAAACTACCTGTGTCATGTGCAGAATTTCCATCTTTCACCAATGCCAGTTAGAACCCTCAATCAAAACATGACTAATGTCAAGTTCATTACTTCATAATCCATGTATGACGGCAAATAATTTTACAGGGCCCTTGCTAAAATGTCTTTATATTCAGCAGAAAACATTCTTAATTCTTAGCAACATAAAAGGATAACCTGTATACCATGTACTTACTTTCTACAATGCCATAAAAAATATAATAAGTGCTGCCTACCAGGTAACAATCTGTCATTCTTCTTCAAATCCTATTCAATGGCCTTGCAAAGTTCTGTAATGCCACAGCATGTGGAGAAGTGTGCATTAGGAAACAAAGAGAGCTGAGAAGCTGGTCATAGGGCTGCATCATGAAAGCAACCTGGAAATTCACTTAGAATGCACACACTTTGAAGGACAGCTCAGGACATGGACAGGGAAAAGGGGTGCAGCTCTACCTTCTTACACAACGGAAGCGCATTAAGCTGTCCCACGGAAACCACAAAGGGTCTTTCTGTGGCCTCGAGTGAGAAAGTAGATTTTTTAATTCTGTCAAGCTTTTACCTTTTCTTTTAATTTTTAAACAGACCATCATTTTTTTATTAATCCCTACCCGAGGCTATGTTTGTTTTGTTGTTGCTGATTTTTAGAAAGGGGGGGAAGGGAGAGAGAGAAAGAGAGAAACTTTGATATGAGAAAGAAACATCCCAAAGTGGCCTCCCAAAACCCAGATATGTTGTGTCCTAACTGAAAATCAAACGTGCAACCTTTCAGTGTACAGGATGATGTTCCATCACCTGAGCCACCTGGCCAGGGCTAAACAGACTATCTTGAAGTTAATTTTTCAAATTAAATTGATGGGGGTGACATAGGTTTCAAGTGCACATTTCTGTGGTACATCATGTGTACGTTGTATTGTGTTTTCCTGAGCTTTTTACGACATCCACCTCTTGGTCTTTGCTGTCACTTTCCCCTTCCTGAAACTTCAGAAGCAGCACTGCCTGTTACTCAAACTTGTTACCCCTCATAGTTAAGACCTGGGTTCCAGCTTCTAGCTGATTCCGACACCAGCCTTGATGTGTATGTCATTTTGAAAAATTCTAAACCAGATTCTCTGAAGTTTTTTTGAAGAATAACTTGACATAATTCAAGACCTCCTCCCACCTCTTCTCAGAATGTGTTAATATACAAGAGCAAACCGTTCTTGCTGTTCGGTATGTGCTTGGTCTATTCCTCACCATTCATCCCTTTACTCATTTAATCAGGAAACATTCTTGAGTATGTACTAGGGCCCAGACTTTGTGTTGATGATTGGTGTTACAAAAAGAGAATTAATCCCTACATTCAAACAAGCCCAGCTCATAATTTGAAGGCCATAATGTGACAACCACAGGTTATATGGAAGCTGAAGAAAGAAGCAGCATTGAAGCAGGTTAATGTATGTTTGTACTGAGGGAAAGGGACATTGTTCAAGAGAGATTGCAAAGCTGCCTAGAGAACATGTGTCTTAAAGACAACCAGTACCTTACCAAGTGGGCACATTAGAGAAGGTACAGAGGCAGGAGGAAGCAGCAGACAGCAGAGCATATTGGAAAACAGAGAAAACCCTAGATGGTCGGAGCAGGTGAATAGGATGGTGAGTAACTGGAGTAGCCAAGAGTAATGGGAGGAAAAGGGATCGTGGGCAAAACATGGAGAATGCTCGCCAAGCTTAAGTTTGGTTAAGTGTGAACACAGAAGTGTTTTTCTTTGTTGTTTAAAAAGAGAAAACAAGAAAAAAGGAACTGCCATTTGAAACGTTCCCCTCCAAAGAGGTATTGGTAGTGTGATCTAAGACCCAGGAAACTATTGGAATGATTAGCCAAATGGGATGAATATTTAACTTCAGAGATTCTTATTCATATACAGAAGGACACAGGTTAAATGACAGTCAAATCTATAGTTAAGAAGGAATTCCTGCCCCTCTCCTCCTGACCCCCAATTACCTTGGAAAGAATATGAAGGGGGTTTTGGGCTGTTGCTACTCTTTTTCAATTTATCAGAGCCTTTTGTAGTTAATGTCCATGTTTCCATGTAATGTCAAAGAGGTCAAATGTGAAACAATTCTATGTGACACAATTCTACGCTATTCCCTCAATAGTTACTTAAATTATTTCTCTTGGAGAGAAACACACAACCTAGTAGCTGGGCTGACAGCACTAATTTGCCATCTTGCAAGAGAATAATTGTGAAACTTGGGGTTTTGTGTCCACAAACAAAATAATTGAAGAGGAAAGATGTGGTCTCAGATTCCGCATGATGGTCCTTTGTAACTTAACAGTTTGGAGCAGAGTCGGTGCTTTTGGTTCGTGATTGAATTCAGAATCATCTGTATTATCTCATGTGTTCTGTAACTGTCTCCTTTTGTTTCTTTGTTCAGTCTGAGCTCTGAATGTATCATTAGTTTTCAGTATTACTACCATTATCCATTACTACCTAGGGTGAAAAGCAGAATTATTAACTTCTTCTTAGCCACAGGCACTAAAGTATATAGAGAAAATACAGGTAAAAAGAAAATACGTCTCTTCTCTGCTCTCTCTATTTATCTACTAATGGCCCAGTGCACAAAATTCATGCGGGGGGGGGGGGGGTGCCCCTCAGCCCAACCTACACCCTCTCGAATCTGGGACCCCTCAGGGGATGTACAACTAAACCAGCAGTTGGACATCCCTATCACAATCTGGGACCACCGCCTCCTAACTGCACACCTGCCTGCCTGCCTGATGACCCCTAACCACTCTGCCTGCCGGCCTTCTTGCTCCCAACTGCCTCCCTTGCTGGCCTGATTAACCCCAACTGCCCCCCACCAGCCTGATTGCCCCCAACTAGCCTGATTACCCCCCAAGTGCTCCCCTTGCCAGCCTGATCACCCCCAACTGCCCCCTGCCGACCTGATTGCCCCCAATTGCCCCCCTGCTCACCCACCAGCCTGCTTGCC
>PVJC01033967.1:0-11253 GCA_004026665.1 Murina feae
TGCTGTTCCTTTCAATCTTTATTGCTGAAAGTATTACATAGGTCCTCCTTCCTCCCCCATTACCCTCTTTCAACCCTCTCCTGTCCTCCCTTTCCTCCCCAGGCCCTTACAATCCCACTGTCTGTGTCCACAGGTTATGCATATATGCATACAAGTTCATTGGCTGATCTCTTCCCACCCACCTGTAGAGTTCTTATTATTTGCCAGGCCTGCTCTAAATGCTATACATTATTTTTTACAAGAATCCCAAGAGGTAGGTACTATTGTTAGCCCTTCTCGGTAGCAGAAACTGAGGCATACGGAGAGTATCTAACCTGCCTACAGTCACACAGCTAAGGAGTGGAGCTGGGATTCTGACCCAGGAGCTTTCCCCCACTCCAGTCTCTTACCACTGTGCTACACTTACCTGTAGAAAATTGAAAAGGGGAATGTAAAAGTAGCTTCATAGAAGTGATGCTATTAAAAATTCACAGGAATCACAGTAGAAATTTAAGAATCTTTTGTATAGGCTTGTAATTCAGAAATGTTCACAACCCGGATAAAGTTATATTGAAATTTACATGCTCTTTTAACACAGTAAATTAATATATTACACAAGTCTGCCAGAGGGATGTTTAAAATATGTGAGGAAAAGAAATGCAGAAGCAGGCTAACTTATTACCATGTAACAAGCATGAGCACCAGGGTGTTGTTAGAATACCAACCATCTTTTACTAGCTGCCTGGCCGTGAAAGTCTCTGAACTGTTTCTTTAGCTGTGCAATGAGGACACCCTACCTACTTCACAGGGTTTTTGTGAGGACCACAGCTTGCTGAAAAGGTCCCTGCAGGTATCTGCTGGGGAGCAGGCTTTAATATATGGTAGCTATGGCTACGGAACATAATTTACATATAGGCTCCTGCTGTGCTAATAAGCCAGTTCGCTGGATTCACTAACACTAACACTCTACGGGCCTTTCCTAGGCAGCCTCTCATTAGCTTTGCTTGAATGTGAATGCACCAATTCTCTTAGCTTTAAAAATAGCTGTCAGCTTCCATTCCTTTATGTCGTAATACTAGAGGTCCAGGGCACGAAATTCGTGCATAGGGGGTATGGGGGGGGGTGTCCCTCAGCCTGGCCTGCACCCTGTCGCAGTCTGGGAGCCCCACAATTGATTGTTCCGCAGAGGAAGTCCCCATTCACCAGTTGGTGGCCTGGGCCTGCCTCTTTGGGGCGATTCATCACGGAGCCTCGCTCCCCCCCAACCAATCACATCGCACCTGCCTTGGCTGGCCTGGCGCCAGTGCACGTTATAGTGAGGTCATCCGAATGTCCAGATGCTTGTCCTGCTGTTTGGCCATTCAGTCAATTTTTGTATTATGCTTCTATTATTATAGATTATTATAGATTAACCCAAATGCCCAGGGTAGGTTTTCTACCTCCTCATCAATAGAAACTCATGAGAGAATAGGAGGGTAGTAAAGACACTGTATTTTCAGATCCTTCCATGGCTCTTTGGTTAGGAACAAGTTAGAAGGACTGAAAAAATTAAGTAATCTAGTCTTTTTCCCCTTCTAGGCCCTATTGTTGGCTCCTGTGTGTTTCTTAGCTTTCAGGATGGAGTGGAGATTCACACTGCAGAGCAGTGCAGTGACAGCTGAGATACTAATGACACGTTTCTTTTTCTGGATAATCTAGGCAAATATACGATTTTACAGTTCATATGGAAGATACTCTTGCAATAGTATGAGTTACAACTACTAAAAGCTCAAAGGTCAAATGTACCCATGGTTACATGGCTAAAATGTGGTCCATGACAGAAATCAGGTTAACAAAATTGAAGATCACTTATGGAATGAAAAATTTTTCTTGTTCCACTATAAGTTATTTTCCTTGTTTAATAGTTCCATTAATAGTTGTTTAGACGTTAAAAAATAACCCTCATAATTTTATAAAAAGTCATTAATATAAATTGTGGCCTTTTTAAAAATAATGGATGGCTAGACAGGAGCTAGGGCTATAATTTAAAGAAGCAGTTTATATGTCTGACTTCAAGGCCAAAAATACAAAGAATGTCCCTTCCTTCTCCCCCCGCCCCCACAAAAAAAAAACGAACCTTTCTCATCATCTGACACAAATAGTTTACCAGATTTAAAAATTACCCACCTGGATATATAATACCAGCTTTGATTGTCAGTAACTTTTTTAGCGAGTTCATATAATCATAGAGATCTTCAAATACAGTTGTTCCTTCCCCTAGGATGCAATCTCCAGAAAAGAGAGCATTTTCCTCTTCTAAAAGTAGAGACATATGATCATCAGTGTGGCCAGGTGTGTATATAACTCTGGTTGAAAGAAGAAATAGAAACAATTATGAACTCTTAAGCTTAGAAGAAATTTTGAGAAGCAAATTATTCTCGATCTTGACCTCTGAACAAGACACAAATAATGTCAGTAAGTTAAAAAGCTACTTTTTCTTTTGTCGCTCACTAAACATTATCACCAGACATTTTCTACCTTTAATAAAATCAAATTTCTCATTCTGAAGTGCAAATTTAATACTTACCCACACTTTTTCTTTTGTTATAAGTAATGAATATGGCCTACAACAACTTTGGGGAAAAAAAAGGAAAGTACTTATAGTAGATAAAAATCACCGATCTTTCTACTACTTAGAGATAATGCTTTTATTTTTTAAGAACATATGTATTTTTTTTTGCCTTGGCAGTTGATGCTCCATGCGTAGAATGTTGGCTTGCACACCGAAGGTTTGTGGGTTCAATTCCAGTCAAGGGCACGTACGTGGGTTGCAGGTTTGCTCCCCAGACTCATTGGGGCACGTGTAGGAGACAACCAATTTATGCGTCTCTCTCACATTAATGCTTCTCTCCTTACTCCTCATTAGCAACTAAAAGCTCAGTATTTTCAGTGGGTAACTCTGCCAAACACTTAAAGTCAGACAACTATACTACTACTTAACCTATCCCAGAGCAAAGAAAAAGAAAGAAAATGAATCCCAAACCTGACAAAGGTTTCACAAAAAGAAAACAATTGCCTGATCTCACTAATAGTTATAAAAAACGTAACTAAAATATTAACAAATAGAATCCTAGAACATATTTAAAAAGAGCACCATGATCAAGTACAATTTATTCAAAAAATGTCAGGGTGTTTCAATTTTAGGAGCTCCCTGCAAATTATAATAAAGCTATGGAGAAAACAAGTAGAACATCTCCTAGACACTGCAAAGACATTTGACAAAATTCAACTCTTAAGAAAACTGAAGCCCTAACCGGTTTGGCTCAGTGGATAGAGCGTCGGCTTGCAGACTGAAAGGTCCCAGGTTCGATTCCAGTCAAGGTCATGTACCTTGGCTGTGGGC
The DNA here is from genome assembly GCA_004026665.1 of Murina feae. Classification (NCBI taxonomy): domain Eukaryota; kingdom Metazoa; phylum Chordata; class Mammalia; order Chiroptera; family Vespertilionidae; genus Murina; species Murina feae. The sequence continues at coordinate 3,362 of PVJC01033967.1, forward strand.
ACATCCCCAGTGGGAAGTGTGCAGGAGGCAGCTGATGGATGTTTCTAACTCTCTATCCTTCTCCCTCTGTAAAAAAAAAATCAATAAAATATATTAAAAAAAAAAAGAAAACTGAAGTGACCACAACTTTGAGGAGTTTCTCATTTGCCAAAAAATCCAATCAAATCCTTAATGTTAAATATTGCAACTGTAAAGCTTTTTAAAAAAGTTTAACAATGTAAGAGATATTAAGTATAAGAACACGAGACACTCGTGTAATGGGAGCAATTATTTTTGAGAGACATTAAGAACTGATTTTAGCAACTATTATGCTTTTATGGTTTCCAAGTATGTGCTTTACATATGGCAAATTACTATATTTAGTAATGGTGAGGTATTAGAGAGATGTTAAAATAATCTCTTTTGTCTGATTAAACCTGCTACAAGCAGTTAATGAAAGTATTCCATGTTATTTGAAAATAATTCCAGGAGATACAACTATAAAAATATGTGGGGTGGGTATCTGTCTTATCTTATGGACAATCTTATGAACAGTCACACATAGGTGTTTACAAATGGAACCTCAATCTTTTTTTTTTTAATCTATATATACTCATTTGGAGAACCATTCTTTCAGAGTCTGCAAACTGCCTTATCCATCAATGTGCTTACAATGCCTCCTTAATTATTCCCCTCCTACTCCCCACGCCAGAACTCAGTAATGGTTTTCTTTGATATTTTCTAGGCTGAAGGCAATAGTATTTCTTAAATTGGGGATCAGAGCTTCCAACCCTCCAGTCACCTGGGTAGCTAATGCTTTAATTTGCATAAAAACTGTGTTAAAATTTACTTCACGTAGGCGGAGGAGAAAAGGAAATGACATCAGAGGTGCTTTGCTAAAGATCAGAGGAACAGCAGCTGTGCCTCCCATTCATCAGGTAGAGCATTTATCTAGTTCTGTGACATAGATTTTATTAGAACGGCTCTCTTAGAAAATTTAGAACAGTCAACAAAAGCTGTCAGATTAACTTGAGAATTTAAACTTAGTTCACTAGAAAATTCCTGAGCATTACATCTAGAATCCTTACTGAAAACCTTGATAACTTACTATTTTTTTACTAATGGGTTCTTGGTGAGTACTCTCTCGCTATTGTATTTTTTTTTCTTTTCAAAATTGGCAGGTAGACAAGATCACCTGGATGTTAAATATTTGGGACTTAAGTAAATTTAACCGTCTGTTTATGGAACTTTTGCGTAAGAACGAGTCTTTGTGTTAATGTTTAAAACTATTGGATTTTACTGACTATAAACATGGAAACTGGAAAGCACATCAACCGCATATTAAATGTTTTATTCAGATTTTAACATAATTGGGATTTACATTTTGAGAAAAGATTATGTACTAGGTCATAAAAAAGTGTCTTTTTTAAATTCTTTGTGTTAGTTTTCCCCTCAAATCTTAAAATAGATACCCATATTTAATTTAATCAGAAGGCAGTACAACAAAAACTAAATGGAATTCACATAATATTAAGATCCTGGGCATCAATTCACCCACAAAACAGGATAGTATTCAACTGAGGGGGTGGGGTAGCGACAGGAAGCAAGTACGTGGGTGGCTATCGGGCACTGATGTAATTTCTAGATCTGCAAACTGCTCATATGGTTTGTTCAATTTTTAACAATTCACCACCTTGCACACTGATGATATACACACTTTTGTTTGTATACTTTAAAAGCTTAAAATACATGGTCTGCTCACAGCAAATGGGTGGTAGTTAACCTCCAGGAGTTCAATAGTCTTAATCTGAATATTAGGTACAGATCTAATATTCATGCTTCTGTGATAACTGATAAACCAGTATTGTGGTTCCCATACCTGAGACAGAAGACTTGTTGAGCTACGTCCTCCTGTTTCTACTCCCTTCTTTAACTTGGGCTAGGGCTGGTGAGTGAGGGGGGCATCCAGCACTGTCAAGTAGTAATGTAGTGTTGAAGTAGTAATGCAGTGCTTGATTTTCTGTGGTATCATCAATATATGATACTATATTTCCCAGCCTCCCCACAGTCAGGAGTAACACATGACTGAATTGACAGGCAATGCAACAGAAGGCCTGGTCCATGCAAACCTCCCATGCAACATCCCTTCCACTTTCTTCCACCCACTAGACTGACTGTGATGAGCACGGCAATCTTGAAGGACTAGTTTTGAGGATGGAGGAATCCACAAGAATCCTGGAACATTAATGCAGGGGGGCACTTGCTAATCAGGAACCGTTTTTGGACTTTATGTGACTGAAAAGTAAGCTTATTTTATGTTTGAGCTATTATACATTTCTGGGTTGGTTGGCTATAGCAACTGACATTAACTAATACTAGAGGCCCAGTGCATAAAATTCATGCACTGGTAGGGTCCAAGCAGCTGCTGGCTGCTGGTCAGGGCCTCCCTCCCTCCCTTTCTCTGCCCATATGCCACTGCTGGCTGGAGCCTCCCTCCCTTCCTCTGGCCAGCCTGACTCCTGGTCAAACTCTCGGAAGAACTCTGGTTGAGGGGACAATTTGCATACTATGCTTTTATTATATAGGATTGTTAAACTAAAGAACTGATTACCTTTTAAGGAGATACCTACTTACACACCAAAAATTATAGTAAGTGCTATAATAAATTAATAAAAGTTACAAAAAAGTTGAAGGAGGAAGCAGTTTCTTTCCAGGAGGGGTTCTTGAAGTAACATGTACACTGAGGTTTGAAGACCAAATGGATACTTTATCAGGGGGACAAGGTGGAGGGGAAGGGCTGAGACCTAGTAAAGGGGAGGGTATGAGCAAAGGCACGAACAGACAGAATGTGCTCGGGAGTATTGGGATATGGCTAATTGTGAGGGGAGTGGCAGGAGCTAAGACTAGAAAAGTCGTTTGGGCTATAGTAAGGAGAATAAACATGATCTTGTATGCAGTGAGAGTTATTCAAGGTTTCAAGTGACAGAGCATACTCAGGGTAAACTGGAAAGGGAAGAGCCTGGAGATTCCTGGTTTAGAAGTAGTGGTAGTGAACACAAAGCAAAAGCGACAACAATGACAAGTATTTTTGAGGTAAGAACTAATGTGATTAGCCATGGCCAGTGTGGCTGTTGGCTGGGTGTCATCCTGTGCATGAAAGGCTGCCAATTTGATTCCTGGTTGGGGTACATGCCTGGATTGTGGGCTTGATCCCTGGGAAGAGGCAAGTAGGAGGCATCTGATTGATGTTTTGCTCTCATATTGATGTTTCTCTCTCTCTTCCTCTTAAAAAAAAATAATGTGACTAGATGTCTTGGGCAGGGGGAGGGGATAAAGGTAAAGAGGCCTTAGCTTGTATCATAGAAAAAAACCTCTTAAGTATTGAGAGAAGTAGGTGTTCTGAAATCAGGAAGTCGGGACAGGTGGTGGAGAGAGATGAGAATCATCATAATTGAGTTTTAAAATTACTGAGTTGGAAACACCTTTTTGAATCACTTAAACAGGACATGGGGAATTATGCGTCTGGCCTAAAATGTATTTACTTTAGATATGGGTCATTTTTTGGAAGTGAGAATAGGAGAAAGCCCTGAATTTTCCAGCAGGAAACTCTAATCTATTTTGTAATAAACTTTATTCATTAAGAAGTGGTAATCATATAATTTAAACAAATAATTTTAAAAGGGTAGATGGAGAAGTCTTTCCTTTTCTGTTTCTCAAGCAACCCATTTTCTCTTCCCAGAATAACCAATGTTATCAGATTAAAAAAAATATATATATTTTATTGATTTTCACAGAGAGGAAGAGAGAGGGATAGAGAGTTAGAAACATCCATGAGAGAGAAACATCGATCAGCTGCCTCCAGCACACTCCCCACTGGGGAGTGTGCCCGCAACCAAGGAATTGAACCTGGGACCCCTGAGTCTGCAGGCCGACGCTCTACCTGCTGAGCCAAACCGGTTAGGGCGTTATCGGATTTCTTATATCCTTCTTCCTAAGATAGTCTGCAGTATACAAGCAGATATGTGGAAATCTTCCTTTCCTCCTCTTTTATAACACACTACAGGCCCAAGGCATGAAATTTGTGTAAGAGTAGGCCTTCCTTCCCCTGGCTGCCAGCACTGGCTTTCCTCTGGCACCTGGGACCTGGGCTTCCCTCTGGCCACCAGTAGGCATCCGGGACCGGGCTTTCCTCGCAGCCCTGGCTTCTTCCGGAAGGCTGTCTGGTCTAATTAGCATATTACGATTTTATTATTATAGATATACATAAACTACCCGTCCCACCACTTTTCCCAGCCAACCGTCATTTACATACCTTAGAGTGGCACCCTCAGTCTTAACCAAATCTCCATCTTTTAGATAAACATATTGTTGCTCTCCATCACCTATAATTTCTTCTCTCTGAGGATTCCGTGGGAGTTTTTTAATGCAATATGGAGTGTCTAGTGACAAAACATGTAAAATATTTAAGTCACACTTTAAATGACAATTCAGCCTTTTAAGAGGCCAATTTTCATAGAATACCTGTGAGTAGCTGCAAAAAATATTAACATTAGAGACAACAGAAAATGAGGGGAATTATAGCCACTTATCTCTGGGATGGTAACTGTTTCTTGTATCTCAACAAAAGAGCTTTTTACTCTCTAATGCCCTCCTAGCTCTACATAAAAGTCTTTGTGTTTTTCTAGTCACTCTTATTTTACACAACAGTTTGAAAGTTCTTCATAATCTCAGCTAGCTTTGATATCAAAGTTTTGAAGAGGTTTTGAAGAGGGAGTAATACAAAATGTAGGAACTTTTCTCTGTCTAGGTGCCTAACATACAGTAAAAGAAGTCCTGGCATCATGGCATTAGTTAATAATAAAAGAATGATAATATAAAACTCTTTCTAGGAGTGCTTAGAGGAAGCCCCAAACCCAGGGCTAAGATACTAAAACATTAAAATAAATTTAACCCATACTACCTGTCACCAATGCAAAGACAATCAGTTAATTAATTAACCAATCAATAGCTGACTGCCAGTTATTTAACCAGTATACTGAATGTAAACACCATGATATCAAAGTGCTTAAAAACTCTCATAGTTGGGGAACTAAACTTACAAACAGGAAAGAATTAAACAACTATACTCAGTACCATTTAATGAATACTAAATGGACAATTTAGCTAATAAAAGTAAAATGAGGTTGGAGAAAGGAGAAACAATTAGGAAAGGATTCATAAACATGATAAAACTTGAGGTGTGGCTTACAGGAAGAGCAGGATGAGAAAAAGGTTCAGACAGGTAAAGGGAACAGCATTAGTAAAGCCATAGAAATGAGAATGAACAAGGCATATGGGCAACAGCAGAACACTATCAATTTGTCTAACACAAAATACTAGCTGGGAAGAGTAGAGATAAGTGGGATTAGTAAGGTAAGCTCAGATCCTGGAGGGCCCTAAATTGCCTTTCACAGAATAGAGGAATTTACACTTCGCTGTATGTGGCCCATGTATGCATTTTAGTGTAATCGAGTCGATCAATATGGCAGCTGTAGTGATCAATATGGCAGCTGCAGGTGGGGAGCCTGGAGGGGGAGATATCGAAAGACCATGAGGGTATGACTGTAATAACCCAGCTGGAAGGTAATGAATATTAGGGCAAAGGTGCTAGCAATGGAAATAGAGAAGGAGAAAAGACTTCAGAGAAAAACTGACAACACATATAAATCTGGCTAAGTATGAAGGATAAAGAAGATAGAAATACTGCAATATAATAAAAATCCAACAGCAACTGGATTTTCTCTCTCCAGCCTCAAACTCCATTATTTTGTATCTTTGAGGCTGAAGCAAAAAATAATATGCTATTCTGGGAACTGTCTCCATTGTGGAGTGATATGGTGAGGTTTTTTGCTTTGTTTTTAATCTGTATAATTTTGTCTTGTAGGAAAGAAGTGGAAGTATATTTCTAATTATGAGACCGTAGACAATATTTCTAAAAAAACTCACAATTACCTCAAAACTACAAAACACATGCCCTATTGGAAAATAATTTTGCGTCAGCTTTAAAAATTATCTTAATAAAAGAATAATATACAAATTAACCATCACTCTGCAAGAAAGATGGCAGCACCCATAGCCCCGGTGACACAAGCCCAGCATCTGCACCCTGGCCACACAGAGGGAGGGGTGGGGCCTCTGGCCAGAGGCCAGGGCGAGGGATGCTGGTGTCATTGCAGGCTGTGCTGCGGGACACCCCCCCACCCCCGTGCACAAATTTCATGTACAGTGCCTCTAGTACGTAAATATAAAAGCAGGCATCCTATTCTCAATAGCAATCTATACTGACAGGAAGTAGAAGAGTATGCTGAAAGCAATCATCCTATATAAAACCCTAATATGCTACGTGTCCGGTCATCTGTTCAACCAACCAAAGTGTAATATGCTAATGATATGCTAAGGCTGTTCAACTGCTTGCTATGATGTGCACTGACCACCAGGGGGGCAGAGGCTCTGAGCAGTAGGTTAGCTTGCTGCTGGGGTCTGGCTGATTGGGACTGAGTGGGATGGGCGGACAGGAGCCCTCCTGTGGTCCCTCCCTAGCTGGCCAACTTCTTGCGTCCTTCCCCAGCTCTGATCATGCACCCCTGGGGTCCCTTGGCCTGGCCTGTGCCCTCTCGCAATCCGGGACACCTCAGAGGATGTTGGAGAGCTGGTTTCGGCCTGATGGTGGAACGATCAGTCACTATGACGTGCACTGACCACCAGGGGACAGATGCTCAATGCATGAGCTGCCCCCTGGTGGTCAGTGCACTCCCCCTCAGCCAGAAGCCAAGCTCACAGCTGGTGAGTGCAGTGGCGATGGTGGGAGCCTCTTTTGCCTCCACAGTGGCGCTAAGGATGTCTGACTGCTGGCTTAGCCCCGGGGAGCCGGCTTAAGCTAGCAGTCAGACATCCCCTGAGGGCTCCCAGACTGTGAGAGAGCATAGGCCAGGCTGAGGGCCCCCCCCTCCAAGAGTGCAAGAATTTCATGAATTGGGCCTCTATTTAATAATTATTATTTTTAGTCAAAGCTTATTGAGATATAATTCACATACAATAAAATTCACCCTTTTAAAGTATAAGATTTAGTGGTTTTTTTCAGTTTATTCAAAGAATTGTCCAATCACCACCATCTAATTTTTAAGACATTTTCAAAACCCCTCGTAGACACCTCATACATAATGGCAGTAACTCTCTATTCTCTCTTTCCAGCCTCTGGCAACTATTTACGTAATTATGTTTAGAATTACGGACAACAGCAACTACCTCAACAGTGCTTGGCACACAGTAAATACTCGACAATGGTTAGTTATTATGAAATATGAAGTAGTAACTGTCACACAGACTAAATTAAAACTGATGATCACTGAGCAAAGGAGAAAAATAAGAGGGAGAAGAGATTTGAAATAGAAAATAGGATTTCTACTTTTTTCCTTTATTAAAAATAGTCACAAATTATATTAATGTATAAAAGTATCATTTAAATATAAGGTATTCAGTAAATTGTTTATTAGCTTACTTAGCTCTGTAATGGAACTGAAATTATTCTGCAAACATACATTTCCTCATGAGCTTAATGTGTATATTCTGCTTACCATTATCAATGTTTTTACAAATATCTCCTATGCCGCCAGTATGATCACGATGCCAGTGAGTCACAATGATTTCCTGGATTGCTGTGTTAAATTCGTTCAGAGCCTGTTTTAAACAGATGATATATTCTGGAATTGCTGGTTCTCCAGTGTCAATGAGGATTCTCCTGAAAATTAAATAGAAGATGATCACATCATTGGAATAGTTAATATTAGCATATTTCTCACACAGGTAATTTACAATTAGGAAATTGCATAAATTCCTTTTTTTTCAAAACCAGCTGAAAGTTAGTTCAGCTTAAT
>PVJC01033968.1:0-13469 GCA_004026665.1 Murina feae
GCTGACTGACTGCTCCCTCCCTCGGCTGCCACCTCTATTTGCGGCAGAGGCCGCAGTCTGTGGCTTCTTGCCGGCTCCCACCTCCGCCATCTTGATTGGACTATTTTGCATAGAGTCCCTCTGATTGGCTAGTGGGCGTGGCTTACCCCGTCCCGAAGAAACGGTTAATTTTACTATTTCCCTTTTATTAGTTTAGATAAATAGGGGCCCGGTGCACAAAATTCATGCACTGGGGAGGGGGGCAGTTCCTCAGCCCAGCTTGCCCCCTCTAACATATTAGGAGCCCTCAGGGGAAGTCCTACTGACAGTTTAGGCCTGCTCCCTGCTCCCCATGAGGAGCGGGCCTAAGCCGCAGTCTGGCCTCCCTTTGTGGGAGGCGACCAGGCTAATCAGGGGAAGCCACCAGCCCCATCACTCCGCTGCTGCAGCCACTGCCAGTCATCACAGCCACCAAGGTGTTTTCATCAACACGGACTCCAGTTCCTTCATCATGAAAAAATTACAACTTTCTTTAGGCATTTTCAAGATGTGTCTTTCATAGGATGACATTTCTTTTTTTCTTTCTTTCTTTCTTTTTTAATCCTCACCTGAGGATTTGTTTCCATTGATTTTTAGAGACTGTGGAAGAGAAGGGAAAGACAGAGAGAAACATCAAAGTGAGAAGAACACTTCAATTGGTTGCCTCTTGCATGAGCCCTGACCTGGGCCCCAGCCAGGGAGGATCCTGCAACCTAGGTACATGCCTTTGGTCACAATTGAACCCACACACCCTGCAGTCAGCAGGCTGAGGCATTATGCACTGAGCCAAACCGGCTAGGGCAGGATATGACATTTCTTAGCCCTCCAGCAGTGGACCTTCATTTTTTTCTCCAAGAGTGTGGTGGAAAAACCCTAGATGCCTTTTTGGATTCTTATTACCCAAGTTACTAAGAATATTACCAGTGGTATACAGGGAGCTTAGCCAATGAGCGTTAAGAAAAGGTGTTTCCTCTGTAGTTGACTCTGATCACTGGCTCCACCCCTGTCCCTCCAATCCCAGCTCCACCCCTACTCAGGCCTGTAGCTTCTGGCCTGATGCAGGCCTGGGTAGAAGAACCCCAACCACCACGATGCTGCCTCTGCCCCTTCCCAGGTTCCTGAGATTGATTGCTCTGCCCCTCGGTCCCCTCTGCTTCCCCCACCGCCTGCCAGGCTAACAGGCCTGGCTATTTCAGTTGGGGCTAAGGAGGACTGGGCACCACCATCTTAGTTTAGTTAATTTGCATATTTGCTCCTGCTTGTTTGGTGGGCGTGGTTTGGCTGGTGGGCATGGCTTAGGTATCTTGGAGTGATGGTTAATTTGCATATTATTCTTTTATTAGCTTATATAGCCAAGATCTGGAAACAACCCAAGTGTCCAAAGGTGAATAAAAAAAGCCATGGTACATTTAGACAATGGAATACTATGTGGCTGTAAAAAGGATGGAAATCTTATTCTTTGCAACAACATGAAGGGACCTGGAAAATGTTATGCTAAGTGAAATAAGCCAATCTGAGAAAGACAAGTATAAGTGGTTTTACTTATACTTTGAATCTAATGAACAAGTAAATTGATAAACACAATAGAACCAAAGGCATGGATACATGGTACAGACTGACAGATGTCAGAGAGGAAAGGCTGGGGCAGACTGGATAAAAGAAGGAGAGAGAATAGCCAAAGAACAAATATGCATAGCCCATGGACACAGACAGCAACATGGTGAAGGCCAGAGGGAGGAGAGGACAGAATCTTAGTAAAGGTGGGTAAAGAGGGGGATGAGAGAATCTGTGATATTGTCAAGAACTGAAATAAAATGAAAAATAAACAAAAAGTGATAGTATACTAAACAGACTTTTAACAATCAATCAATGTTCAAGCTACTCTTTATGAGTGTCCTACAAGGACACTCCATGCATTGGCCCTTTAGTAAATATATAAGAAAATGAGAAATATAGAACTAGTACAATGTAATTTAAAATATTAGAAACATGGAGAATTAAAGTGCACCCACTCGCAATCTGGGACCTCTCAGGAGATGTTGGATTGCTTGTTTCAGCTTGATCCGTGCAGGTCAGGCTGAGGAACCCCACCAGTGCATGGATCCATGCACCGGGCCTTTAGTATGCATGTAAGATCTTTGGTTAATCTCTTTCTTCCCTCTCCCTCTTCCCTTCCTTCTGAGATTCATCAGTCTGTTCCATGTTTCTATGCCTAGGCATTGAATGTCTTCCCCCTGGTGGTCACTGAGCACCATAGCTACTGGTCTAATGGTCAAATGGTTGAAGGGTCGCTTTGGCTTTTATATATACAGACTAGTGGCCCAGTGCATGGATTCATGTACATTGAAAGGATATTAATTAGAAGAAATATTTCAATAACACTATTCATCTTTTCTCTATAATATAAGTGGCAACCAAATTCACAATCAACAATGATAGATAGAAACACACGTGTGTGATTAGTGCCAGCAAGAGCTTTATATGTATCATGCATGCACAGTCAACTTAGCCTTTTATAGATAGAGAATAAACTTGCCTAATTAGATCTGATTTAGCTAAACTTTTCCCAGCCCAGTGAAGCACCCCAACTTCTCTTTCAGGTCATTGTCAGCAACACAGCAGTAAATATCAACATGAAGCAGATTATTATTGTAGATCACGCAGGGAGAACAAAGGTAAAATATTTAACTGCAGCAGTGTTTGACTATATTCTGCACAGTGACAAAACCTGAAGTCATTTTCAAGGTCCACCATTTCTTACTTCTTTTCAGTTGGGTCAAGTTTCTAAACTTTCTAAATCTCCATTTTCCAGCTAATGAAAAGAAAATAGGATTCCACTGAGTCTCCTATCTACTTACTCCAGGTCTTCTGTGAGGATCAAACGAGATGAGGCACGGGAAAAAACTTCAGAGACATTTGGTTAAAATGTGAAATGTTTGCACTTGGCTATAAAGCAAGTCATGTTCTTGGGCTGAAGAAGCTGCAAGGAAGCTAGCTATTGCTAGGGAGAGGAAGCTGGGTGTTGCTACATAACATCATTACCTGGCACCTGGGCTGGGCTGGGTTGTAGGCTTCATTTTGTGCCATGGGATCTCAGTAGTGTTGGCTGCAATTTGGTGGGCTATGGCTCTGTGTCCAACTTGGAGGAAGCCAAGTGTTGGTTTGTGTGCGCCAGGTCTGTGGTGCTGTTTCTCTGTGCGCATCATGGCAGCTCCTACAATAAGTGTATGCCCCTGGTGGTCAGTGTGTGTCATAGCAACCGGTCAGACAGTTGTACACTTAGCATATTAGCCTTTTATATATATACTAGAAGCCCGTTGCAGGAAGATTCCTGCAAGAATAGGGCTTCCTCAGACTAGTCCTGCAAGAATAGGGCTTCCTGAGCCGGAGTGAAGCAGAGAAGGTAACAACTAAAGTTTATTTTTTGAGTAGCAATGTACCCTTCTCCGCTGCCTCAGCTCCCTCCCTTCTCCAGTCTCCACCGCTGCCTTGGCTCCCTCCTGTCTCCACCGCTGCTTTGCTTCTTCCCATCTCTGCTACCTCAGCTCCCTCCCTTCTCCACCACTTTGCTCCCTCCCTTCTCCACCGTCTCTGCCACTTTGCTTCCTTCTGCAGCACTTGGCTTCCTTCTATGATGTCTTCAGTCTTCACTCTATACCTGTGTGTACAAATTAACCGCCATCTTTCTTGGGTTAATTTGCATATTGCTCTGATTGGCTGGTGGGTGTAGTGGAGTGACACCAATTTGCATGTTACTCTTTTATAGGTGTAGATAAATGACAAACAGTAAGAGTATTATTTCATGACTTGACAAACATTTTTAAAGGTCACTGAACAACTGTAGTTTGTTGCATTGGTCATTCAATGCTTCCTCAGGAGTTCAGCTTGCAGGGCTATCTTTTGAGTCCCATGCTCTTATACACAGCAAGGACTGAACACGTTTTAGTAATATCTCTTTCTCTGAACACCTGACTGACATATCTTTTGCAGTCTTTGTGTAGCTTTGTATGTTTACTTCATTTTTCAGTTTAGCATAATATGAAAGTTGAGTAATAATTATTTTCTATCAGCATTTTGAAATTATTATTCCATTAGCTCTTAGCGTCTCTTGCTGCTGGTAGAAAGTCTGTTGTCATGCTGTCATTCTTTAAAGGTAACGTTTTCTCTTGTACTTTTACCTTATTTGATTGAGTGAATGAGTAACTGAGTGATTTACATTTTTATTTTGAAGTAGCTATATATTTATAGACAATTGCAAATAATACAGGGAAGTCTCCTATTCCTTCACCCATCTCCTCAGTGGTTCAGCTTATCTAACTCTAGTGCAATATCAAAAGGAGAAACTTGATGTTGACACAATGTGTGTGCAACAGCTGTATGCCATTTTAACACTGGTGTCCATGCGTATGACCACCGTGACAACCCATATACAGCCAATTAGAACCACAGCTGCACACCTGTCTCAGCACTAACTCCTAGAAACCATTCATCTGTTCTCTATCTCTAAAATATAATTGTTCAGGGAATGTTTTACGAATAAAATTGTCTTGTCTGTAACCTTTTGATATTGGCCTTTTTCACTCGCTGCAATGTTTATTGTGTCTAACAGGCATTTCCCTAGAGGGCGGTGATGCTGGACATCTGCTCAGTTCTTATTTGCCAGGCATATATCTTCTTCAATGAAATATGGCTTCATGTCATCAGCTCATTTTCTGTCACTTTTCATTTCCCCTCTATTTTCACTGGAAATGAGCTCTGGACTTTTTCCTTTCAGCACTTAAAGTGTGTCACCCCACTTCGCTCTCCGTTGTCTCTGATGAGAAGTCCCCCAATGTCTCATTGTTCTCCTCCTGCAAAAGGCTTGTTCCCCTCTACTGCCAAGCTGCTGCTCTGTCTTCAGTTTTCATATTTCTAACTATGGTGTATATTCTCATGGATTTATTTAGGTTTTCCAAGTTCTAAGCTTGCTCAGCTTTTTAATCTGTGTGTTTATGTTACAACTGTAGCCCCTGATGCTTTCTATTTCATGGTGATTGCAATAACCACCCCTAACTGTCAACATTGTTTGCCCACCATGTTGGAGCTTTATAGTTTTAAATCCCACCATCTTTCCATCTCCCCATCTCAAGAATACGTTATCAATAACTTACTCTATTACATCTATTGTCCCATCACATACATCTATTGTCCCATCACACACATTATTCTGTAAATTGGCACTAACACTTGGAACACTCCTAAAGAAGACAGAGTTTACCTCCCGTTTGAGAAAACCTCTCTCTTGCTACAGCCCCACCATATCTATGTCCACCCCATGGTGGTGTCACCATATCATTGAAAAGCACTGACAGCAGTTTTGCCATGTGTCGTCTGCATGCCCATTACTCTCCTGAAGCTCCCTGTCTTCTCAGAGGCTGGGAGCCCCAGACCCCGAGGACCCTCTGATGCTGCCCCTGCCATTACTCTCTCAGCTCAGGTAGGACAGGGCATCTACCTCCATGCTGCTAGCCTTCTGGAGTGCTGCTTCCCAGGCCCTCTGGTGACCTCTGATTTTACTCTGTTCGGTTATACGAATAGACACCTTATCACTGGGTTTCTTCACCACTCAGGAATCACTCCAGCTCTGAGGTCATGCTCTCTGATGCTGTCCTTGTAGACTATACTCTTCCTGCTTGTCCACCTCTCCTCAGTCTTCCTCTACCTCCCTTTTTATCCCCCTAAGGACCACCCATATTTTCATCCTGCGAGTCCCTCTTGAAATCATTTTGAACTCTACACTCAAGGACAGATCTCAAACCCTGGCCTCTCAACATTTTTCCATCTCTGCCTATCAGGCTTCAACACTGAAGAAGCCACCAGCTGACCTCCCCTTACTCCCTGGGCCATGCAGTGCTGCAGTGGAAAGCTGGGTAACTGTGTGCCTTGGCTGCTGAACAAGCTTGTCTCTGCTAACCTCCCTGCCCATCAAGGCTGCTGCAGGAGCCGTTCTCTATCCCTCACTGGCATTTCAGCAGACTCCCCATCCTAATCTTGCTCCTCTCCCTAAGTTCACAAGTCCATCCTCACTTCCTGTACTTATGGCAGATGAATGCACTTCATAATTTATTGAGAATTTAACTCAATAATAACGTCCTCACCTTCTCTCCCCTTTTCCTCAGAATGTATCTATCTTCCCCCAGTGGATCTTTATTAAGAAATATTCCTCCTCTTTTCCAGACAAACTTTCCCCCTCGACTCTGGATCCCTCAGCTTCCTAATTCCTGCTTGAATTTCCATTTTCATGTCCTGCAACTTCTTTGCAATTATTAGCTTTATTTAGGTATAACTGATATAAACAAACATACACACATTTAATTTATACATATTGATGAGATTGGACATTCGTACACACCTGTGATACCATCACCACAACCAAGACACCAAGGCACTAAAGATATGCACCACTTCCAAAAATATGTCCTTATGCTCTTTTTTTCTCTTTCCTTTTTTTGTGTGAGAACATGAGATCTATCCTCTTAACATATTTCAAAGAATATAACATCATGTGCTAATTATATGTTGTATAAAATCTCTCTAGAACTCATTCATTCTGCAAAACAGAAACTATAACTACTGAAAAACAATTCCCCATTTTCCCCTTCCCAAACCCTTGGCAAACACCATTTTATCCCCTACTTCTATGAGTTTCACTATGTTAGATAATTCATATAAGTGAGATCGTGTAGTATTTGTCTTTCTGTGACTGGCTTATTTCACTTGTTCATCTAGGTTCATCTATGTTGATGCAAATTCCAGGATTTGTTTTCTTTTCTAAGGCTGAATAATCTCCATCATGTTTCTTTATCCATTCATCTTGTTTGGACATTTGGGTTGTGTCCATATTTTGGCTATTGTGAAGAATGCTGTAATGGACATGGCGTACAGACAGCTCTTCAGGTTCCCGATCCCAATGCCTGTGCAGATGTATCTAGAAGTAGGATTGCTGGAACATATAGTTCTATTTTTAATTTTTCAGCAACCTCCATACCGTTTTCCACAGTGACTACACTATTGTTGGTTCCTACCAACAGTGTGATAACCTGAGGATTAGAGATGCTAGGCACCTTTTTACATACCTGGTGGCTATGTGTGTATACTTCGGGAAAATGTCTCTTGAAGTTCTTTGCCAGTTTTTAAATTAGGTTCTTTGGTTTTCTCCTATTGAGTTATAGGAGATTCTTATATGTTTTGGACATTAACCCTTTATCAGGTAGATGGTTTGTAAACAAAATGTTCTCTGCCACTCCATAGCATGATGTGGAGATAAGGTCCAGTTTCATCCATCTGCGTGTGGTGTGCCATTTTCCCAGCACCATTTATTCAGGGGACTCTCCTTTCCCGTTGTGTTATGTCTGTAATGCCTCTTCCTCCACAAAACTCCTGAAAACCGAATTTATCCACTTAAAATAAAGCATGTCCTATGCTTTGTGCCTTTCAGATTCCTGCCCCATCTCCTCCCTGCATCCCTTCGTGATTAGGAAGCTGCGTAGTGAACTACGTGATCACCACTTCCATCTTGCCCTGCATCAGCCCTCAGCCTTGGACATCTGTCCCACCCTCCACACCCTTGGGAGAGCAGGTGCAGTGGCTCCTTCATGGTTCTCATTCTGTTCTTGTCACCTTCTCCACAGTGTGTTATGTGATGACTTCCCACACCTCACTTTCTCAGATGTGACAAGTACGGGCTCTCCTGCCTCCTCACATCAGCCATTGGTTTTCTTCCTAGAGATCTCTGGAATCCTGCCCTTGACCCTCCTCTCTTGCTACATTTCACCTGTGATTCTCAATGGGAAGGAACAGCCCTTTAAAACTGGGACACTTTTGAGTGTGAAAGAAGTATCATTAATAACTAGTAGGGCAATAGGTATCGAGCAGAACTGTCCTAGTCATCCTACCTGAAATTTGTTTTAATGATGGGAGAAGGTTGATGAGCTCACAGATTCCTAGAATCAGGAGGCACGCAGGGCCACATGGGGAAGCACCAGGCTCAGTCGGGGAGGAGGGGGTGGGAGGCAGAGGAGAAGGCAAGATGTGGGCAAGAGCCTTTATTGTGGTTTCCATGGGCAAGGTTGGGCGAGGAATGGTGATCAAGCTTAGGGCTGGCCAGTTTGAATAATTTTGGCGGCTCTGGAACACAAGGGGATCCCTTATTGCCTACTGCTTGGCCTGGGCATGATTAAGGCAGGGGAATGATGACCCAGATCGGGAGAGCCAATAAAGGAGGTGGTTGAGGTGTGGGCTCCGAGTGGCTAGTTTGCATTTGAAAAGCACACTCTAGGGTGAATTGTGTAAGATATTCAGGAATTGGCTAGTCCTAGGAGGGGCAGCAAGGCCCCAAAATGTCAAAGCATCAGAACAGAAGATAAAAGACATGACTAATACAGGGATCTATCTAAGTCTCTGGTGAGACTTCCCACCCTCCCCATGCCTCCCAGGAAGAATGAGCACCTTGTGAGCCAGAGCTGTGGATGCAGATGCCACATCCCCCCGTGTGAGAACCACTGCTTTGCACACCATCACCCCAACCCCACCTCAAGCTGACTTGACACACCTCATACCTGTTCCAATTTGGTATCTTACCTTCAGGTTCCCCTGTACCCCCAGTTGGAGTTTACCCTTCTGTCTGCTACTGCATTTACTCTCATCTTTTCCTTCACCTGGAACCTTTCCTGCTCCCATTCCACTTACCAAAGACCCAGCTTTCATCCAAGGTATCTCTACAATGCTGTTTCCTGGGAACTCATCTTGGTCTCCTCTTCCAGGCTGGGCCCTCCCAGCACGTGCTCAGCCACCTTCAGCCCAGTACATCTCTCCCGTCAGTGTGTGAGCTTCCTCTCTGGTTCATCTCGGGGGAGCAGGGAGCCAGCCACTCTGCTCTTAGGTTGGATCCGGATGCATCTCCCAGAGTAATGCATGTATTTTAATGTGCCAATGTATTACTTCCTGGCAACATATTGAAATGAAAACAGGAGCCTTTGGGAAACATGAAGTCTTCACTGGTGTTTCCCAAATGTATTACAGGAAACACAGGCTTCCTGGGCCAGTAACAGGCATGATGCAGAATAAACAAGGGTGACTCTGGTACACAAAGTTGGTTTTGCAAACTGCAACACTTCTCACAGTTTTAGGTACCAAGGAACCTTCAATAAAGACAGTCTTCCCAAGGGAAGAAAAAGAGAGGGAGTTTGGAGGGCTGGTCTTTTGTTTTCTTTGGGGGTTTTTGCTTGTTTTCAGCTTACTTGGCCTTTTTTCTCAGACTCTTGGGTCTGGTGGTTTTAAAAAAACACCACTATTGTCTAAGAGAAGTGATCTCAGGAGGCTGGGGCCATGCGTAAGCAGCTGGGGCCTCCTGCACCTACACTTCACATCAGCTGCACCATCACCTGTCTCACTGGCATGCAGCAAGGGCCTATGTCCAGAGAAGCTAATGTGTCCCACCTGCTCCCACTCTTTGGTTGCCCCTGGGACATGAGCTGGGCCAGTCCTTCCCCCACCCCACACCTCCCTCTCCAGTCAGCTAATCAGCTTGTGGTTTTCTGAATACAGCCTGCTGTTTCTCACCTCTGTCCCTTTTCACACTGCTTGCTTCATCTGAATATATATATTATAAAACCTAATATATATAAAGCCTAGCATATATAACCATATATATGCAGATATACACATGTAACCATGTATGTGAAGCTTGAAATGCATGTATATTAGGAGATATACAGGAAAGAGTGACAAAGTTAGCCAAGTAGATACAACAGGGCACATGAAGGCCCTTGTGAATCCATTTTTCAACATCTAAAATGTCCATGAAAACCTACCATGGTTTTCTTGTTAACTTGTTCTCCTGCCTTCCAAACTAACTATTTCCAACCCCCATTCTCCTGAAATCTCCCATTGCCTTCACTCCAAGCCGATGACCCTGCCCTTACCTTCCAGGAAGAGCTCTCAATTCCCGCTGGAGCCTGTGAGCTCAGCTCCTGCCTCCACCCTCACACATCCGATGCCGGTCTTCTCCCAGGTCCTCTCATGCAGCTTCTCTCCATGTCTCCTGCCAGGTCCCCTCACACAGCTTGCTCTCCCACATCTTCTCCCAGGTCCTCTCATTCCACTTGCGCTATGTATACCTGTGGCAGGCAGCTTGGTCTCTGCGGGGCAGTTGGCTTCACCCTCAGCAAAGTTCCTCTTACTCATCCTAAAGACATGGCTCAGACACCATGACACTCATGAGTCCCTGAACCCCGAGAATTGGCTGGTTCCTCTGCCCTAGGTCCTCCTGAAACTCTCTTCCTTTTGTACTTCTCATCTTTCCAAATAGTCATTGTGAGATTTTCACTAAATACAATCTTCCTGGTGAGTTTAAAAGCACCATGTGGACAGGCACAACTACTTCTGCTTATTAGGTTGCCCTTGACACTTAGGAAATGCTCAATAGTATTTACTAAATGAAAGAAAAGGAAAAAAAGAATAAAAGTTTATAAAGCTCATATTTGGAAATTGATCTGTGGAAGCGGTAGCTTTGCCAAGATTCCCTCCCTGAACAAATGTTAGTTGAGCTCCTTTGAGCCTCTTCTTTGACTTGAGGCCTTGCCTTTGGCCTGCTGAGCCCAGTTCATTGAGACTCTCCCTCCTGACCCTCACCTTTATATTTAGTCAAGTTTCTCATCTCCATCCCAACCCACAGTATCTAATCAAGTGCCCCTCACTAATTTTCTGCTACTGTACCCTTTCGCTATAAATCTAAATTGCCAGCTCTCTTTGTTCTTTTGAAAGTTGAGTTCAATTCTATAGTGAAGTAGCTCAGATTAAACCTGGCTTGCTCTTTTGACAAATGTCAGTTTGCTTTCCCTTTGACAGGCCAGGGATATACACACTTAGACCTATAGGTTTCCTATCGCTGCCTTGGGCAAGTCCTAGGCATTGCAGTTTATCTTCTTCATATTGGTACATGGACATGCTGCTCACTCAGACATCCAAGTAAGGGCTTTGGTGAAGGATCAGAGGCAACTGTCACCCTGTGATGCCTGCCAGTCACGTCACCCTGATTTATAGTGGGGTGTCAGCACTGCAGTCAGAAACA
Organism: Murina feae; assembly: GCA_004026665.1. NCBI lineage: Eukaryota > Metazoa > Chordata > Mammalia > Chiroptera > Vespertilionidae > Murina > Murina feae. The sequence goes on from PVJC01033968.1 coordinate 11,129, forward strand.
TTCTCCTTCATGACTCCGAACTAAGGTTGGGCCCACACAGCCTGCAGCAGCCAAGTGTTACTGATCTGAGTGTATCCTGTTGCCCCTCAGGCTCCCAGAATCAAAGCTGGCTTCTCCAAAATCAGATGGCAAGGGAACTGGGGAGAAGAAAGAGTGAGCACTGGCCCAGCAGCTAGCGGCTGTGCTGGGCTCTAGACTAAGCACTCCCCCATTCCTGTCAGCAACTTCCGTGAATGTGTCTCATCACTGTCTCACAGCTGGTGCTCGCTCCGCAGGCCTCTCAATACTCATTAGCCCAGCCCAGCTCCTTCCTAGCCTGGCACTGCTCCCCGTCAAGTGGAAGCTGCCTGTCTTCTTAAGGACCAAATCCAGGATTGGCTTAGAATTGTCACTTTATCCACATTTTCTTGATCAAAGCAAGTCAAAGATGCAGCCCTGAGCCACGGTTCTGGGGCTGCTGATACTCTGATAGTGAAGTAATGCAGGGGGAGGTCAGGAACTGATGGCTGCCATCTCAGAGGCACTTACTGTCCACTCAGAACCTGGCGCTCCGCCTTGGGAAAGAGTCCTGGTCAGTGTTCTGCTCACTAAGGCGAGGAAACAGGCATCAGACACCTGTGTGACCAGGGACAGGAAATGCATTACATTGCACACCTGAGCCAGGGATAGATGCTGACAAACTCTGAAAGTGAGGAGAAGATTCAGTACTGAAATCCAGGACAAACTTACACTCATAGTGGCCCATGTGCCACAAGTCCAAGTCGCTTGGAGAAGCATCGAGGCCTTTCCTTGCTCTGCGTCTGGCTCCAGCGCCTGGCAACCTGCAGCAACGGCTGCTCTCTGTGCATGCTGGTGAGGCCAGCGGTGAGGACATGTCAGACTACAAGCCTCACCTTCCAAGCTCCCAGAACAGAGCCTCAGAGGCGAAAACACCTCCTAGTTGTTCTCATTCCCCAAATGGCTGTTTTATGATGTGTTAAGTTTGGGAGAAAGAAGAAAATTCCTCCAGCTGCAAGCTGTCCCAGCTGACAGCACTGATTTATGGTCTGCTGAGTGCCAGCAGCATGCTCAGTTCCACCACAGCTGGCAGAGGAGGCGAGGGCACTGCACCCACAGCATAGGTACGGCCTTCTTCATGCCTCCAGGCTGAGGGTCCCCCCTTGTGGGCATGGCTCCCCATGTGCTGGACCCGCCTTCAAGCGTTTTGAGCTCTTGGCCTGCTGTCCAGTCACCAAGAGGCTAATGGCTCATTAGAAGGTCTCAGAGCAAGGGCCCATTTCCTGGAGATTCTTTGGCGTAAGCAATGGCCTCCCAAGTGGAAAGCCCTGTGGGCACCTATTCCTGGCCTCAGACCCCTGCCACCTGCCCTTATGGGGCCTGGGCCCAGGTGAGAAGGGCCTATCTGTCCCAGAGATTCACTCAGAGGCCTCAAAGAAGACTTTGCCAGCTCCCTCATTGCAGACCAGATGTGAGGGGGGTGCAGTGGGAGGCTGGGGCAGGGCTGCATGGAAGGAAACCATTTAGAAGTGGTTACACAGGATCTAGGCCATGGGAGGCACTGGTCTGCCTTCTCCTGACGCTCCTGACGGTGCACAGCCTCCTCAGCTCACTGTGGACCCTCTCTCTCTGGGGCTTCCCTCACTCTGGGTCAGTCCTGGCTGGAGACAGGTGACCACTCCCACTTCCTGGCTTCCCCCCACTTCCTGTGGCTCCCCCCACTTCCTGAAGCTCCATCCCCACTTCTTGCAGCTTCCCCCCACTTCCTGTGGCTCCAACCCACTTTCTGCAGCTTCCCCTCTCTTCCTGAGCCCCCCCATACTTCCTGTGGCTCCCCTCCTTTCTGCAGCCCTCACCCCACTTCCTGCAGCTTTCCCTCACTTCCTGTGGCTCCCTCCATTTCTTGTGGCTCCCCCCCACTTCCTGCAACTCCCCCCACTTCCTGCAGCTCCCCCCACTTCTTGTGGCTCCCCTCCTCCCACTTCCTGCAGCTACTTCTGGCAGCTGGGCTTAGAAGACCCTGAGCCTCACAGTAGGTGCTGGTAGCGGGCTCTGGGCAGTGCTACCGCCTGGGGCACAGTGGGTGCCATGGCAGGAGCCTCATTTCCAGCTTTCAATCCAAGTGGAAAAGGACTTGAAAGAGGACACAAACTCCACACACCCACACGCTTGGCCCCCAGCCGCCCTCAGCCACCCCAGTGCACCCGAGGGGTGTGTGTAGGCTGCACTGTAGCCTGCTGCATGTGCAGTGGCATCTCTCTCCAAATAGTGGGCATGCCATAGCTTGCACAGTTCTGTGCTATTGGGACATAGCACTGAAAGGCTCTCCATGCAGGGTGGCTGC
>PVJC01033969.1:0-19074 GCA_004026665.1 Murina feae
CCCAGCAGGTAGACACACACAGGAGGACTGCTCCGAGCCTCAGATGCAGCTGGGGGCAGGTCCCCAGTGGCCACACACACATACACACACACACACACACACACACAAAAGGCGCCTGGCAGACTGGGGCCATCATAGGACATCCACTGAGGGGTCCCAGACTGTGAGAGGGCACAGTCCGGGCTGAGGGACTCCCTCCACCCCGAGTGCACAAATTTTTGTGCACCGGGCCCCTAGTATCTTATATGCAGGATGTATTTAGGCGACCCCTGTGAAAGGGTCGTTAGACCTCCAAAGGGGTCACGACCCATAGGTTGAGAACCGCTGCTTTAGAGGCTTACTTATGGGTGCTCACTCATATTCATTTAGTTTTGTAACTCAAAAATATTCTTGAATATTAAAAAAATAGAAATAAAAAATCATGCAAACATGAGCCATTTTTATCATGTATATGACATACATACAAATAAATGCATTTATGAGTAAACTTCTGCACATACATATATCCTTTAACTATTATACAAAATTGAAAATAAATGATTTTTAACTTTAAACTCTGAACATTTTTATAAGGGCATGATTATATATGGAAAAACATATCAACACACTTAGATTTTTCAAGAGGAATATATTGAATTAGGAGAAAATGAGACTGATATCTGATTAGAATCCTTTGGTTCTTCCAGCTTTTCTTGATAAAATTTCCCAGATTGAATAATTGTAATTTCTACCTGCACCAAATCTATAACCAGTCTCTTATCTCGCTGCCATTAGGCGACTCACCACTTCCCCTACTGAATTATTAAATGATCTTTGGTGTTGGCTGCAGTTCATAGAAATGCAACAGTCCATTGCATCAGAGCGCTGTCAACTGTTAAGGAAAGACTAAACGTCCTTGACAGCTGATAAAAATTTCATTATGATCTTTCCTTGGAAAGGATGCAACTCAGCCCAAAGCTGTTAAGTGTGAAGCTTTCAGAGTTCTCAATTTCTCTCTTGGAGAGGGCACATTAGACTTTTTTCACGGGAATTAAATGGCATATACAAAATATGCAGCTTGGCCTGGCACACTCTGGGTCCTTATACTTTTTTAAATTTTGTTTTATTGCTTAAAGTATTACAAAGAGTACTAGATAAGTCACATTTTTTCCCCTTGACCTTCCCCCGCCTCCCCTACCCCCCAGTGTCTTCTGTCCATTTGTTGATTATGCTTATATGCATGCATACAAGTCATTCAGTTGGTCCTTATACTTTTGTCCTTTCATTGGCCCTATAATTTTTTTTCTTACCTCCCTAAATGCTAATTTGGCCTTAAAGAACAGAGCCAGAAGTGCAGAACTAAAGAATGGAAGAAATGCTAGATCTTGAGAGAAGATACCAGTTAAGAGATACTGACTTCAGACAAAGTTAAGATATTCAGATACTCCAGGTAAGTTCTTTCCACAGCTGGGCCTCTGTGTAAAAGGGATTGAATCCTTTCCAGTTCTATCTGTTCATTGGGTTATTGTGAAGATTAAAAAAAAATAGGCTAGAGCTAATTTTTGAAGTCCATGTATTACAAAATATAAGTATTCTTATTTTTACAGCTAGTAGGTATGTGATAAAATTATATTAGTAATTGTGTGATTAGACTAGATTAATTCAATGTTTGGTTCTCCAAATTTTATTTACTTAGAGAAATACAAGTTATAATCTCATTATTTAGTGATAACTACTTGAAACTCAAACACCAGATCCTACTATGAAAGTTCTGATTAAGCAAATCAGTAAGGATGTTACTAGATACAATAGAAATACAGGTAAAGGACTATTTTGCAAATAAATAAAATAAATTAGTCTTTTTCCTTCAAAATTAACTTAGTGGATTGAAGTACTAGATTTCCCACCTTGCATTAGAGGAACTATATGAAGAATCTAAACTTAATCATTTGAAGTACAGAGTGAAATTTGCTATTTTCTCCCTGTTGTGAAAAAGTATATGAAATCCTGACCAAGAGAATATTTCTTGCCTATCCTCTTGATCAGAAATAATTCCAGACTTTGGAAGTCTCCGGGACTGAGAATACTTTTTATTTTTAAAGGAGGTAGAGATTGCCCTAGCTGGTTTGGCTCAGTGGATAGAGCGTTGGCCTGCTGACTGAAGGGTCCCAGGTTTGATTCTGGCCAAGGGCATGTACCTTGGTTGCGGGCACATCCCCATGGGGGGTGTGCAGGAGGCAACCGATCGATGCTTCTCTCTCATCAATGTTTCTGACTCTCTATCCCTCTCCCTTCCTCTCTGTAAAAAATCAATAAAATATATGAAAAAAATAAAGGGGGTAGAGATTGAGAAGGATGTGCAGTACAGAGTGTTATCTGTACTTGCCGCAGCAAAGAATATTTTTAAATACGTGGTTTTATAGGCTTCTCTTGGCAGACTGACCTTTCCTTAGAGGAGCTTATCTTCCTGTGGAGTGCTATGCCCAGATCTCCTGGGGTTCACCGAGCTATGAAGAAGCAGAGTCAGAAAATAAAGGGGACAAATATACAAGCAACATAATGTTTCTGCTAAGTTAGAAGAACCACTGGGACTCCAAACGCGGTTTTACAACTTCCTAGTTCACATCCTACTCAGCTGTTCTGAGAAAAGGAATCATGGAAAATCTCAGCCTCCTGGGGACAGAAGGGAAAAATAAAATCTTTCCTATAAGGGCAGAGATGGAAAAGGCCAGCCAATGCAGTAGAGTTGCAGGATTCTAGGGAAAAACACCAGCATGCTCAAAATGGGGGCCTAAGAGAGTTGGAGTACCTTGCAAGCCCAGTTGTGCTTAGTCTAAAACTGATTTATTGTGGGAACATCAGGAACTTCCAAGTCAACCACAGTGGCCTTCAACACGCCACCCACCTCACCTCATCTTTGTGTTCAATTCCACTTTCATATCTATAAAGTGAACCCACAGATAGCTACTTTGTAGAGTGTTGAGAGGATTGAATAAGATAATGTGTAAAAATACCTACAGCAGTATTTGCATGGATTACACCCCTGATGGACGTTTCTTTCTTCCATACTATGAATGCCAATGCTAGAAGGCACAGCTCTCCAAGGGGCACGGGGAATGAGCTGGGCCTCACCAGTCCCACCTGAGGTCCATATTCTGCTTGGGCTCTCAGAGCATGTCACTGAGAATTTTCTGAGCTTCAATTTAGTCAATGTGAAATTGGGTCATAATAATCCACCATCTCATGTGGTTGTTAGGAGCATTAAAGGAGAAAAATGAAAGCAATTTTCTTTGTGTGTTAATATTAGCTCCGTTATCATCATTATCATCATTCGTATAAGACAAGAGGGTCAAGAAATCTATCTTCTCCCATTTCCTCCTCTTATAAAGACACTCATTATTAGATTTTGGGCTCACCCTAAGTCCAGGATGATTTTCTCCCAAAACCCTAACTTAATAAGATCTGTAAAGACCCCTTTTCCAAATAAGGCCACTTTCATCAGTTCCCTGGCGTCAGGAAAGGATCTATCTTTTGGGGGGAGGGGAATCACAATTCAACCTACTACAGGGAGCCAGATGCTAAGAATATAAATTGACATATTATGCAATGGCAAGTAGTGATGATGGTCTAAAGACTAAGGGGGGTTAAGGATGAATGGGGATGCCTTTTGGAGAGAGCAGTCAGTACGGGTCTTCTGAAGGTGACATGTCAGCCAATAAAAGAATGACACCATGAGAGAGAGAGTAAGGCATGCAAATAACTGAGGGAGTGAGGGAGCCGCAAATGCAAAGGCCTGATACAGGAAAATCAAGAGAAGTTGGGGTGTCTGGAAACACTGTGAGGGCGCAGGGTGAATGCAGGAAAGACGTGAGGAGGTTGTTATGGATTGAATGTCTGTGTCTCCTCAAAATTCATATGTTGAAATCCTAACCCCCAAAGTAGTAGGGGTAGGACTTTGGAAGGTAATCAGGTCATGAGGGCGGAGCCTTCAGGAATGGGCCTATTGTCCCTATAAGAACAGACATGAGAGAGCCCCTCCCATCCCTGCTCTCAGCATTGGCAGGACCCAGTGAGAAGCTCATCTGCAACCCAGCAGTGGAACCCACCAGAACCCACATTGCTGGCACCTGGAGCTGAGACTTCCGGAACTATGGGAAATACATTTCTGTCATTGCTAAGTCCCCAGACTATGGTATTTGTGACAGCAGCCTGAGCAAAGATAGGACTGCACAGACACGGCGGGGGGGGGGGGGGGGGGGGGGGGGGGGGGGGGGGGGGGGGGGGGGGGGGGGGGGGGGGGGGGGGAGGGGAATTTTATTCTTCATTTGATGAGAAGTCAAGGCAAGCAGAGTTGTCTGCACCTTTAAGGAGGACACTTTATTTTAAACCAAACCCTAAACACATATTCTTTTCTCACATAATTAGCTCTAATAATGTGACACAGCTCCAGGAGCAGTTTTTTGCACATATTAGAAATAAACTCAGCTTTTCCTACCATTTCTGTTCATCATCTTGTGCTCCACTGAACACATCACGCATCTGCATAAACGATTCCTTCCGCCTGCATGCCTTCCCTGTGGGCCTCCTTCCTCTGCTGGCCTCAGTCCCCTTTTTGTGTCACCTCCCAAAAGTCACGCCCCCTTCCGCCCTCCATACCCCTGTGCACCCATTGCCCTGAGCACATGCTGCCCTGTACTGCTACCGTCTTTATATCATCCTTCCTTCCCCACTCCACTGTGCAGTCTTCTATGGTCACATCTACATCTTTCCTTCTTTGCAATCCCAGAAACTAGCCCAGTGCACGATAGGAGTCAAATAAGTGTTAAGTGTGTGAGTGATTCTTGGCCTCATTCAGCTTGCTTTTGCTTGGGTTTATTTATCGCATCCCACTATTTAATGAGACAGAGACTCTCTTCTGGTATTTAGTGAATCTGAAGAAGGTAAGGGCCAGGTCACACCTAAAACACTGGTCGCCAACCGGTGGTCCGTGGGCCACTGGTGGTCCATGAGGTCTGAAAGGTTGGTGACCGCTGCTCTAAAGACTTTTCTTACAGTTTATTAGAATCACCTTCAAGTCCTGGCCTATTGCTCCTGATTTGTAAATTCCCCAAGAAGCAGATGAGTGGCAGCTCTTTTCCCTACAGTGAGTTTGGGGTAACAGGCAATGGGAGCAGCATTAACCTGTCAGGGGCCACCCACCAATCCCTGCAACCAAGGAGCCAAATCTGAGTTCCAGGTTGTTGTTTTCTTCTGCCCCTGCCATACACCAAGCTCACAGAGCCGTGATGTATTTTATCATGCACCTGAGTTCTGAAAAATCAATAAAATCTGTGACCCACAGCACGTGTATGCGCGCGCGCACACACCCACACACATAGAGACACACACATACACAGTGAAAATAGACTGTCCCCTTTAATTATGGCAGCATGAATGGACCCCTCCAATGTGACCTTCAGGGATGCTGCCAGGACAATGGGGTGGGGGGAACCATTTTTTTTTTTTTTTGTATAAAATTCTCCTCATTGGACTTTCTCTATGGAAAACCCAAAGCAGAGTATGTGTCATTGCGCTAAAGCAATGCGGTTGTATGTGAGAAGAAGGACGTTCACTAAAAAAGATACCTGACCATTTTGGACAACATATGTTCTCAGGTATTGGTGGGAATAAGAAACATTGCAGGGGGACTTCTTTTAAGTAAATACTGAATATGTTCAGTGAGCTCAAGAGTCTAAACTGAGAGGCCTCTATACACATCTAGACAAAAATAGGATCGCTGTGACCAATGTCCCCAGTAGTTCCCACGGTTGTCAGAGCTCATATCTCAACTCCAGATCCAGGTCCAGCTAGCTGATCTACGGGAGGCTGGGAGCATGCTGAGCCAGGTATGTTGTGGACACAGCTGCATGCTGTACAAACGCATGCTCAATGAACCTTGGGACGTTTCAGATCCCAGATTCTGAGAGGAAAGTGAGAATCTTCTGGCTTGCTGTGTCTCAATGTACTATGGAGGTGAGTGAATTTTGCTTGGTTAGTTTCTAAAGCCAATGGTTGTTTTAAAGAGATGAGGTATAAAAATGGCTTTGAGAGCATGAGAAAATGTTATAGATCATTGGCTCTAAAGTTGGAGAACCTTAAAAAATGATTACAAGGATATTGATGTGATGACAATATATTTTTTTCACTTAGTTCTTTCATGATTTGAAATGTTTTGTCAATAAATATGTTAGGGGCATGGCTCAGCTATCACTGTATCCAATTCATGGTCAAAAAAATCTAGCCTGGAGGAGTGAAATGACTTGCCCCAGTTCTCACAGCTCTGGGTATTACATATAAGACACGGAAATGGACTCAAGACTCTTGTCTACTGGTTCACATGGGAATAGGAAGTTAAACCTCCTGAGATTGTTCAACCTCCTCAAGGTTGGGATGGTGTGCTTTCTTTCTTCCAGGCTATTTCAGAATTTTTTTGCCATAACTGGTTTTTTTTCAAAGTGCCAGTTACCTTATAATAACTCTAAAGGGCAGTTCATTGCCAAGGGTCTTCTAGGGAACACTAATTCCAAAATTTATCAACAGACATTACTTAAAACAATGCAAACAAGTTGTCAAGGAAAATGCTAGGTTAAGGTTTGTGAAACATTTCTTTCTTTTTAATTGATTTTTTTTTTACAGAGAGGAAGGGAGAAGAAGAGGGATAGAGAATTAGAAACATTGATGAGAGAGAAACATCGACCAGCTGCCTCCTGCACACCTCCTACTGGGGATTTGCCTGCAACCAAGGTACATGCCCTTGACCGGAATTGAACCTGGAACCCTTCAGTCTATAGGCCGACGCTCTATCCACTGAGCCAAACCAGTCAGGTGTGAAACATTTCTTTACTGTAGTGCTTACTGCCATCTTCAATACAAATATGCAGCCCTGGACTGTGTGGTTTACTTGGTTGAGCATCTTCCCGTGTACCAAGAGTTTGCTGGTTTGATTCCTGGTCAGGCCACATGCCTGCGTTGCAGGCTGGATCCCCAATAGGGGGCATATAGGAGGCAGCTGAGAGACAGAAATACAGTAAAGTATAAAAATGTGCATTCCATTATCTTCCAGTAATGGGTAAAATACACAGGAGTTCCTGAACATGTTGGTAATGGGACTGTTTTTATTATATTTCACCTAGATAAATATTTAGAAAATGTTTGCCAATGGAAATCTTAGTGCTCTATAGTAATGGATCTTCCTAAATTAAATATACACTCCAGTTAAGGTATACACAGTAAATTATATTGTGACAACACTTTTGTAATTATCTCAGCTAGTTTCACCACAGATATGACCACAATCACAGTGTTTCACACTCATTAAGATGGCAGGAAAGCTCAGAAGAGTAAAATACTGTATTGGGAAAAAATAGAAATAAAAATAAAAATTGCCTCCAAGTATATTTATTCTTTAACATGGTTATACAATAATATCCTATATAAAGATATAACTTATAATTCCAGTAATATTCCAGTGGTGTTTTTATGAAAATCTCTCCTCTTTTGAGCTCTCAGATAATCAGAGTTTTGCAGAGAACACTGTGTCCTGCAGCCATGGAATGGAGAGTAGGGGACAGGTTGGAGGGGAGCTCAAATCCACCTCTCAGACCCCATCAGCACCGCTACCTGGTCCCTAGTGCTACTTGGCAGTGTTGTGGGGACACCTTGAGATAGTGGAGCATTCTAGACACCTTCCTTCTATTTTCCAATTTTAAATCCAAAGTCAAAGGTTTCCCCAGTGACTTAAATTGACACATTCAGGGCATATTGAGTCCAGTTTCCTTCTCCTTGGGATGTCATGCACAGCATAGTATATATAATTAACACTCCCATGCTGGGCTTGAAAGTTGATAATTCAGTCAGTGTCCAAAGTTCTCAACATAAGAAAGAAAGAATTGTATAACTATATGAGGGATGGACGTTAACTGAGCTTATGGTGGGAGTCATTTTGCATTGTATACTTATGTCATTATGTCGTACACCTTAAACTAATACAATGTTATATGTCAATTATATCTCAATAAAACTGGGGGCTGGGAGGGAAAAATAAGGTATCCAGGAAGGAGTGGGAATTCTTTTAGCAGAGGTGGTCAGGCGTGGATCAGCAATGGAGAAGTGCACACAGGACTTAGGAATGAGGGGAAGGAGTGCTGATACTAATGCTGAGTTGCTGGCTGAGAGTCTGAATAGAAGCCCCCAGTGAGGGGAAGGTGTTTCTGATGCTTTCTGATTTTAAAAGGTAGCCAGAGAGGCATGTTCAGGCCAGCAGTGTCTGCAACTAGAAACCGCCCATAAACCAGAGTGCACTGCATCCAGGGGCTGGGCTGCAGATGAGCTTTACGGTGGACATGTGCAGGCAGTGTGTGCCTGTTACCTGAAATAAGATGCAGTCTGCATTTTCCAGGGTTTAAAATTACCAAAGTTGCACAAACCACACCTTGCTAGCTTCTATAAAAAGTTCTGTCCTATCATGTGGCATTAGAAAGACATATCTAGGTTCAAAGACTAAGTATATCAACAACATGTAATTAGATACCACAATCAAAAGAAGAAAAAAAGTGGTCTCTTGGCTGCTTAGAGCCATGCCATTATAATAAATTAATAAGAACGTGAAGCAAACATTATATACATCAGCAAAAAGAAGCAGGTTTTGAGTGGTATAGGCAGTTCTCACCTGGCCATTTACTCTTCGATGGTGTGACTTCCTAAACCTTTGTCATTTCTGTCCAATGTATTTCATTGAGTCAATACAATTACTTTGAACCCACATGCATAAGAGGGTCTTTCTCTAAAGACTTTTTAAACTATTGGTTGAAAACATGGCTTGGGTGTCAGGAGGATCTTAATTTACATATAATCTCTGCCATCTGCTTTGAGCAAGACAATCACATTTTCTAAGCCTCTGTTTTCTCAGCCGTAAAAAGTGGAGATAATGAAAGCTACTTAAATAGGTCTATTTATGGGTAAATGTGATGAATATAAAACTTTAGAATAGGATGTAGTACATAACCATTAGTAAATAAGTGGTGAAAAAGAACCATAATAATCACTCACTTTTAAGGGTGATAGAAGGGAACTCAAAATTCATTCAATACAAATCATTCACAATTCGAATAAAGACTTTGAATTGCTTACTTCTAAACAGTTTCAAAGTACTTTCTAAAATTTATTTGACCATGTATTACAGACCTACCATTTGTCAAGCTCTGAGCAAGCAACAGCAATTTGAAGCATTAACATTCTCTGTGAATGTATATATGCTACTTATTCAAACCCAGATATATTCAAGAAAGCACCTATGACCGCTGCCCCTTGACTTCAGGGTATACAGTGGGGAAACAACACAGGATGTGTCCTGTGACTTGATGGAGGTCTCAATAAGATTGATGGGAGAACAGAAGGAATAATGACTCGGTCTTGCAAGTCATTTCACAGAAAAGGTGGTAAATTGTTGGGTCTTGAAGGAAGAGATGGAGCAGGTGGACATGTCCTTTGAGGTAGGCAGAGGGAACATAAGCAGCATTGTCACCAATGAGAAAACCAAGAGGGTGTTGCGCTGAGTGAAACAAGTCCAACAGAGAAAGACAAATGCCAGATGATTTCACTTATATGCAGAATCTAAGCAACAAAACACAAAACAAAACAGAAACACATTCATAGATACAGAGCTACAGAGAACCTCTTGATGGTTGCCAGATGGGAGAGAGATTAGGGGGAAATGAATGAAAAAGAGAAATAAATTAAGAAATACAAATTAGTACTTTCAGAATGGTCAAAGGGATGTAAAGTATAGCATAAGGAATATAGGCAATAATATTGTGATAACTGTGTAGGGCATCAAATGGGTACTAGATTTATTAGGGTGATCACTTCCTAAACTACATAAATGTGGTACACTTGAAACTAACATAATATTGTATGTTGGTTCTAATTGAAAAATAAAAATAATTGTTTAAAAAATAGTTCTAACAGAGAGAGAGAGAGAGAGAGAGAGAGAGAGAGAGAGAGAGAGAGAGAGTCAAGAATTTGAAAAAAATATATATCAATTGTTCCTAGTCCCATAACATATTAGGGGCAGAGTTAGAAATAAAATCAGGTCCCATGAGCCATATCTACTAATACTTCTATTCTTTAAGTTGCAATATGTTTCTCATTATTCCAAACAAATAATATTTAAGTTCGCACAAGGAAATAATTTCAGAAGTTTAGTTCCCTTGGGGATAACTTTTTACTAATTTTTTGTGTCATGGAATTTGTTTTCTCTTGCTTGATTTAAGGCATTACTTGCTCTATTTCATTTTACTTTAACTTAGCCCTTTTTTTTTTTATCTCCTTTGAGCATATTTCATTCTCCCTTTATAGACAGCAATTTATTCCCCCACCCTGAGGAACTAATTTATGAATGTTTTAAAATATGCAAATAATGTAAATGTAAATAGGTCCCCAATGATATTTTATGGGATTCTAAATTGAAACTTGTTTCACTTGGTGTTGCCAGATGCACAATGTCCTGACCTTCAGGTCCTGTCCCATTGGGCTACTCTGACTGTAAAATGAACTCTGCATCTGCTAATCAGATTATTGTATCTTCATGTTTACCATAACTCTGATTAAAGGCCCTTACAGCAAATGGACTATGGCTGTTTCTGCAACTGAGCCTTATTAAAATTTAAAGTGTATCCATAAATACGTAAGTGCCCATTATAGATCAAAGTTCTGAAACTTAAATATTCACAAATACATCTCATTTTATAAAACCACAGATCAAAATTCCTGAGAGCCAAGGAACCTTACTAGTTAGTACTAAATAACCTTAGTTATTTCTGCAGTGAGTATACTGTACTCCTGTGAAGGAACTTCTTTTGTAGCCTGAGAACACATTTGATTTTATATGGGGAATTCAGGAATATAGCTTCCCTTCATGGAACACTGTTGTTATGTTAATGTCTAAACAATGGTAAGGGCTCATGTAATATTACAGTATTTAATGCCATCAGCTAGGGAACCATTGGGGGCTTACTCACTAATTTACGTGATTCTGGCTCTTTGAAGAGGTTAATTAAATTGGGGCATATTTATTATTAGGATTGTTCACAGAACTTAGAAAGCTGTAATTGTATAACACTCCAGGAAGGTTTAGATCGATGCCTCCAGATGCTAAATAGTCTAAACTACATGATTCAGAGAGCAAAATCAATGCCACAAAAACAAAAACAAGTGATATGATTAGAACTACATTTTGACTTGTTGATTTGTGTTGGAAGCATTTTTTTGGTATTAAAGTTACTGGTCTATTAAATCCCATGGTGAAAAATAATGGAAACTCATTACATGGAATGTTCCACTTTGCCACATCTGGAGTCTGAATTGCATACTTATTAGTTATGTGCACTGAAGCAAGTTGAGGAAACACAAATCTGTAATAAAATAACCTTTCCCATCAGGGGAGTTTCAATATCCTCAGGACCTTTTGGAAGTATTAGTGGGTATACAAAGAACAGTGAAGTGTGTTTGCCACACACTATTCAAAGTGGACAATAAACACTAGAAAAATATGTTTTTTGTTTCAGCATCCTTCCTTGATAGGAAGGAAAGAAAGACGGAGTTATATAGGAGAATCCATTAAAGTCTAAAAATAAAGGGCAAAGAAACACAATTTTCTTAGACCACATAGAGACAGGAAAGTCTGTTTCATCATTTCCTGAGACCAAAGACTAAATTAAAATTCAGAAATTTGTTTAATCTCCTCCTACTCCCAAAATCTGATGTTACAAACAACTCACAGGACATATCATTTTAATTTTGATCATTTACACTCTGATGAACAGCAACTGTTCTTCTGGTTTCCTCATTTTGGAGAGTGAGCCAATTTGAAGCACATTATGTCTTCCATCAGAAACACCAGGCCAAATATGTTAAAGAAACAAATGTTAACACAATTTTATGATTTACTATCATTACTAAGGAAAGGATTATAATAGATGCCATTAAGTGAGCATTTACTATGTTCCAGGAGAGGTATGAAATATTTCACACGTTAGGTCATTAATCCTTAACATTGGCCTGCCTCAAATCACTACATTTTATTTCAGAACCATCCTTGCTTTCTGATTTACCACATGGCCCTCCGCACTGTTTGTTTATGAGACAGAGCCCATCCCTTGACTGGAAGAGTGATCAGATGACCCCGGGCTGGTTAATGAGAACTATACGACAATAATAAGTGTAGGGGTGAACATGCAATTACAGCCTGTCCAGTGTGATAGAATCCTGGGTTTCTCCTGAAACTATTCAACAGCTGAAAATTCCTCTCATCATCTACTGTGGACATACGACTAAAAAAGTATTTTCCTTTCTTTCTATCTCCCTATATGCCCTTTTTTGCCCTTCTTGATAACACTAGTAGCCAGCTCATTCACCATAAAAACAACTGTGGAGGAGTCACTTTTGTATGCAAAGGAAATAAAGGGAGGCTTTAATATACTTAGTTTGAAAAGTGGCTCAGCCCTGGAATGTAAGACTGTCAAACTATTACTGAAGCACATCATCAATTTTAGAGGAGTCAGAATGAATGATTAGAGTTTAAGTGGTTGTTGTTAACATTTAATTAAGAGGTGGATAAGCCATTTACTACTGATATTAAGGACCCATTACTGGCATGAATATATATGCACACTGTATCTGATGGCTCCTCCGCCTGTCTTTGGATAGTTTGTAGAAATTCCTTCTAACTAAAGTGCTTAACTCCAGTAAACATTCATGCTTAAATTCTTCCAATCAAATGAAATGAAGCATTTGAATATTTAACAATGACTTGTTGACTTTTAATATCAATACCAAATAATAAAATCATGTTTATTATGTATCAAATATAACCAACACAAAGATAAAGAAAAAAATCATGTTGTGAACTTTATATTTTACATACAGCCAACAATATTAACACCCTGCTTCATCAGTAATGTGTTTTAAAATTTGAGAATACATGCACATACAGATAAGATTACATTAACAAATTTCAGGTTTTAGCTCAGCATGAAAAAATGTTTTGGTCTAAAAATTATTCAGCCTCAAGATACCAAAATGAACAAAAATACTTTCACATTTATATTTCACCTCTCAACACACGCAAATACACAGAACCCAAAATATCTTTTGCAATTATTTTAATTACTGTTACCTTTGATTTATCTTACAAGGGTAGTACATTTGAAATTGTAATTTCTCATTAATGTCAGCTAGACTCTACTGGATTTTAAAACCTTACTTCTTTGTTGATCGGTCTGATATTTGATCCAATGAAAAGAGATAAATAACCAGTTTTCACCTCAAAGGATTGGTTTTTGTAGGGCCATGATTTTGTAATGCTAATGTTTATTATATATACTTAAATATAGATGCATTTCCCCACAAGTATATTAGTATATATTGGTAGAGGAATCAATATATTGAATGAACATTGATGCAAACAAGAGATGACTTGCGTAACTTAATACTTTGTACTTTTATGTGTTTAAAATATTTCTCTAGTTAGTACAGATAGAATAATGGAATATGGATGGGAAAGAGAAACTTGGACATCTCTCTCTTTTTTTTAATATATTTTATTTATTTCTCACAGAGAGGAAAGGAAAGGGACAGAGAGTCAGAAACATCGATGAGAGAGAAACATCGATCGGCTGCCTCTTGCACACCTCCTACTGGGGATGTGCCTGCAACCAAGGTACATGCCCTTGACCGGAATCGAACCTGGGACCTTTCAGTCCGCAGGCCGACGCTCTATCCACTGAGCCAAATGGGTCAGGGCTGGACATCTCATTTTTATTTAAGGTCTGTAGATACCTTGCTGTGTGAATTCTGGCATA
This sequence comes from Murina feae, assembly GCA_004026665.1. NCBI lineage: Eukaryota > Metazoa > Chordata > Mammalia > Chiroptera > Vespertilionidae > Murina > Murina feae. Next base: position 13,878 of record PVJC01033969.1, read on the forward strand.
TTGCTTAGCCTCTATACTTTACTATGTCCAAATTGAGAATGCTTTTACTTACATTTCAGATCTCCCCACAGTTACTATAAGAACCAATTGGGATACTAAGTATAAAAGGTAACAAAAACTACAAATGTTAAATTAAGGATGGCCTTGTCCATCAGTTACTACAGAGAAGAGGAAAGATGATTTTGACTAGAAAAGAGGGATAAGAAGAGAGGAACAAAGTGACACTGATTGAAATGGGTCTTGGGAAATACTGGACCAGGATCTCAGATGAGAAGACATGGCAGGTGAGGAAGAGCTCATGAATTTAAAGGGACAGGATTGTGTATGGCCTGTTTTGACCATACAACATTTATGTCATCTCTTTAGTCATTTAAAGGGATTACCTAAAGCTTTTGAAAAATGAGTAGGAAGGGAAGGATATAAATAAGAAATAGAATAATCAAATTCCCTTTAGTATATCTAGAATATTAAACTCCTTATCTAGTTCCTCAATTTTGTAATATAAATGTAATTGTCATTTTATTCATTTATAGATTAAAAACTAAAAAGTACATCAAGGATTACCTGAATCCAAAACCATGCCTCACCACTATATCCTACCTTCATTATACTCTTTTTCAAGTAGATTGTGGTTCATTTAATTTTCGTGTCTTACAACATTTGTACATAGATGATTTATGTGGCCAGTTTATGAGTACAGAGATGAGGTTCTTGGTCCTAAATGAGAAGCAGCAAGCTGAGCAGAGTGAATTCTCCATTAGGTTATTCAGAAAGCAGGGCTCAGAAATGGGGACTCACCCCTCCACAATCAATGTATTCCTCAAAAGACTTACTATTTAACTTAGATGAAAAACATTGACTGCCCTTCCATGTCCTCCTAGAACCATAGGTATCAGGGCGGGGGGTCCTACCTCAGTTCTTCTCACTCTGGTTCCTGCTCTTCTCCACAATTGGTATCAGAGTGTATTCATTAAGAGCATGAGTTTTCATTCTGACAAACGTAGAGGCAAGTCATATTCTACTTACTGGTTGTGTGACCTGAAGCATGTTGTGAAAAATGGAGATTGCAAACAACATGGAATAGTTTAGAGCTTTCATAAATATAAATATGTGAACTTGCTTAGCCTTGAACCTGGCATACAAGTGCTCCAAAATGGCAACTATATGTATGGCTCTTCATGTTTCACATTCATACCAGTATCATTTATAATAATAAAAGGGTAATATGCTAATTAGACTGGACATCCTTTCTGATGAAGCCAGGGCTGGAGGGAAGCCAGCCAGGGTCCTGGGTGCCTGTGGGAGGCCCAAAAGAAGCCAGCTGGGATCCCGGGTGCCTGTGGGCAGCCTGGGAGAAGCCAGCCTGGGTCCTGGATGCCTGCAGGTGGCCTGGGGGAAGCCAGACCAGGTCCTAGGTGCCTGCTAGTGGCCAGAGGAGGGAAGCCCAGGTCCTGGGTTCTGGAGGGAAGCTGGTGCTGGCAACCAGGGGAAGGAAGGCCTACTCTTGCATGAATTTTCGTGCATTGGGTCTCTAGCATATATATAAAAGCACTACGGGCCCAGTGCACAAAAATTTGTGCACTCAGGGGAGTGGTCCCTCATCCAGACCTGTGCCCTTTCACAGTCTGGCACCCCTTGTGGGATGTCCACCTGCTGGCATGCATGGCCAGCCTGGGTAAGGGGCTGATGGCTGTTTGCAGGCTGGCCAAGACCCCCAGTGGGGAACCTCACCCCATGGGTTTCATCTCCACGTGCATTTTCCCATCACCTGGAGTGTCCACAGCAGTCTCTCATGGGAGGGAGGGTATGTCACGACAGTCCTGGGGCACTCCCTCCTCCCCCGGGTCCCCTTCCCAAACCCCGTCAGGTCTCCAGAGGCTGTAGTAAGCGGTGGGCCTATAGCCCCCGCACAAATCGTAGGACACCTGGTGGGGGGGGAGAATGGGGGGGGTGGCGGCGGCGGTGGCAGCAGCAGTGGTGGTGGCAGCAGGATGCAGTCTGAGAAGAAGGGGCCAAAAGAGGCCAAGGGGCCCGGCCTGTCATCCCCACCAGGGGAGTTCACCGTGGCGGGGTACAGGAGGCACAAGGGCTCGGTCAAGGTCAAGCTACCATGGGGTGCCACCAGGGATGGCTTCTTGGTCACTGGACAGCCCAGGGTGCTCGAGGGCTCGGGGTACAGTAGGCATCCCCCGTCGCCTGCCCTGCCCCGCCATGCACCCACCGCTGCTCGCTTCCTGACTGCCAGCCTCCATCTTGGCTGGGTTAATTTGCATACAGCTTCTCTGATTGTCTGGTGGTTGTGTCTTGGCTGATGGGTGTGGTTTAGGTGTCTGGGAGAGATGGTTAATTTCATATTACTCTTTTATTAGAGTAGATAAGCAAACGGTCTCTATGACACACACTGACAGTTAGGGGCAGATGCTCAATGCAGGAGCTTCCCCCTGTGGTCAGTGTGTTCCCACAGCCAAACTCGTGCATCCAGCTAACCTCCTATGTCTCTTCCCTGGCTGGCCGGCCAACCTCCCGAGGTCCCTCCCCTCAGCTGGCAGTTCCCAATCAGCTCCAATCACCAGCCAGGCCGAGGAAACCCATATGCATGAATTCATGCACCGGCCTCTAGTTTCTTATAATATGTACCTACTGCATTGATTTATATAACATTAACATTCATTATGGCTTCATAGTTATTCAATAGTCATTTATAGAGTACCTATGTATTAGGTACTGTATTGGATACTAGAGAGGAGAAAGGACATAAAAGATAAGTAAGATAAAGTTACTAATCTTGAGAAGCTCATAGGACAGTCAGGAGCAGACAGAACTCTAAAGAAAGTATTGGATACAAGATGGGATAAGAGCATGAGGGAAACTTGTGACAAACCATGAGCAAATTAATGAAAGCTTCAAAAATGAGTGACATGCCAAGGGAATCTGGATAGTCAAGTAGTATTTCTCTACCAACTAGCACAAAGGGGTCAGGATGCTCTAGTTAGAGAATAGTACTTAATAAGCAAGGATATGGTAGCAAGCACATAATTTTAAGGACATTAAATGATATTAGGAATCATTGAAGTAGCAGTGACATGGAGGGAAGAGTAAAGATATGAGAAGACAGATATAGTCGAGCTCTGGGCTGTGAGAGGCTTCTTGTTCCACAGTATATAGGTTGGGGGAAAGGAGAAGGAAGGAATAAGAATTATTTTTATGTTAATGTTAGCAATGGTGTGAAGGATGGATTTGTCTGAGGATAGACTGGCAGTAAGGAAACCAGTTAGGACATCAATGTCATAGTCACTGGACAAAAGATGATGGGTGTATTGATCCAAGACAATGGCAGTAAGGAGAAAAAAGGAAAAACTAAGAAACATTTGGTAATAGAATCAATATGTGTTGGGTACTAGATATGAGACAAGTAAAGAAACAAATGTTAACATTTCTAGTCTTAGAAAGGAGGCATATGATGAAATATGGGATGGCAACAAGAAATTTAAATAGGAGCTGTAACTCTGCCATTATTTGGAGTAGATTAGCCTTCTTTCTACCTTTTTTTTGGCCCCTAATTCAGTGGGTAGTAGTTAAAAATTCTATATAATAAAAGGGTAATATGCAAATTGAACCTAACTGTGGAACAACCAGGAATGACCGGTTAGTATGATGTGCACTGACCACCAGGGGGCAGATGCTCAATGCAGGAACTGCCCCCTGGTTGTCAGAGTGCTTCCACAGAGGGAGTGCCACTCAGCCAGAAGCTGGCTCATGGCTGTCCAGTCCAGTGGCGGTGGTGGAAGCCTCTTCCGCCTCCACAGCAGTGCTAAGGATGTCTGACTAACAGCTTAGGCCCGCTCTCTGGTCTGCCAGAGGGATGTCTGACTGCCAGCTTAGGCCTGATCCCCCAGGGAGTGGGCCTAATTTGGCATGTGGACATCGCCTGAGGGGTCCCGGATTGCATGAGGGCACAGGCCAGGCTGAGGGATTCCCTCTGAGTGCACAGACTTTTGTGCACCGGGCCTCTAATAAATAAATAGAAACTAAATTTTTTGTTATAAATTTCTTAAATATAAATTATGCCTGTCTAACTGAAACTCATAGAAATCTAAGTCTTGTTAGGATTTAATAATGTTCCACAATTAAGTATGTGATAGTTCTTATTATTCAGAACCACATTTAACTAGACATCCAATTATATTTATATATATATATATATATATTCTATTTAATATATTTTATTGATTTTTCACAGAGAGGAAGAGAGAGAGATAGAGAGCTAGAAACATTGACGAGAGAGAAACATTGATCAGCTGCCTCCTGCACACTCCCCACTAGGGATGTGCCTGCAACCAAGGTACATGCCCCTGACTGGAATCGAACCTGGGACCCTTGAGCCCTTAGGCCAATGCTTTATCCACTGAGCCAAACTGGTTAGGGCAAGAGTATATTATTAACATCACCATCACAATCACCATCATCATCATGACTACTATAATATTGTTTATCCAGCACTATTATGTGGCAGGAATTGAGTACTTTCCTTACATCAGTCAAACCCTCTAGACAATGCTATGGATTAAGTATTAGGATCCCTATTTTACATGGGAAGAAACTAAAGATCAGAGATGATAAATTATTTGGTCAAGTTCATGTTGATTATGAGTGTCTGAATCTGAATTCAAATCCAAGTCTACCTCCAAATCCCTTTCTCTTAAACATTACTCTCTACTACATCTCATTGAAGTCATCCAGACTCACACATTCTTTCAAAATATTCTAGAGACAGAGGCAAGTTCAAGCCTCAAGTACCACCTGGCAAATTGAGGCATCTTTCCCAGTTTGGAGCTCAGCTCATGTATAAACCCCTCTGCGTATTTCATCCTCTCCTTCTCCCTGTTTAAGTTCTGCCACAGTCCTTTGAGATGACAGGCTGAAGGATGGTGATGAGAAGGTGGAGACAGAAAGTGCAGAGACAGGAGAGGTTGCCAAGAGTGGACAGAAAGAGGGTCACAGAGGACACATCTGGGAGATGGCAGCCCAGCTGTTTCAGCATATGTGCAACTAGTGTGCTGCATACCCATGCAGACCTGACCCAGTTGCTTAGAAGAAGGGACAGATTCACTCAGGAATGCAGGAGGATGGGCTGAGGTCGCTCCATATCCTAAACCTTGATACTTGGCTCTCTCTTACACACATAAGTGTAGTAGAC